>JBBPKO010000067.1:14704-26736 GCA_038089295.1 Xerocomus amazonicus
ATCGTTTTCTAAATCAGCATTTGTAGCGATCAGTATTTGTAGCGAGCACTGGGCAACCCACAGAATTTGGCCCATACTGAAGGAATACAAACCAGTAGCAGATGCCGTCGCCGTTGGTTAGTCTGGTCGCCAGACCAGTAGTTGTTTAGGAGCGGTCACATGGTGTCGGGGGATACCGAGGGGTTTTCCCACGAGCGTGGAGGTCGAAGTCATGGACACGTCTGGGATATCGATGGCTTGTCGGTCTGGTGCCAGATTCGCGTCGTCACCTCCGAATCAACGTGATCTGTTATCGTTCCCAAAGCCAAAAAATAACATGTTCAGGAAACGTTGGATCAAAGATGACAAGGCAGAAAAAATGGTGACGCGATCCGTACATTACTGGGCCACCGCAACTCGAAAGGAGCTAGAGAAAATCTCAGTGTTAGACAAACCGCATGGCCACTTTGAAAACCTGGTCCAGGTCTGGAAAGTTCATCACAGCGGGGCAACCCCGTCCGGTGGTTGTTTCGCTTGTCCTCTGTAGTGAGAGTCACTGAAGCCGCTTACAGCGGGCAATCGGACATTCGAGCCAACATCGTGCCCGGGTCGCCGAACGGAGCGCCAAGACTTGGTAGAGTCAACAGGGAAGCAAATGCGTTCAAAACCAAGAAATTTGAAAGAGCTTTGCAAAACCAATGGCGGTGGAGGATAGTGTGCGTCAGTGGTCAAAGCTACACACTGTTATTGTGGTTCCAACGCTGATGTATTAAATACCCAGTGGAGTCCTAGGATACGAAATTATTACAAGGAGAAAATACAGAGTAGGATATATGAGAATGGGAGACAGTACTGGTACTGGTAGGTCTGAAAAAAATGGTAGTGCTGACATTGCGAGGTATCACAGTGCCGTTTCGTTAACCAATGAGTACAGTTCCCTCCGGGCCAAAACGTGGATGGCGCAGTCCGTCGACTCGGTTAGTGCAGCGTTGGAGGTTGGAATGGTCTCTGGACCCCGTCCATGCTGGAATGGCCCTCTCCAGTACGGCCTTTCCGGGAGATATGTAAGTCGAGTCAATGAGGATGGTTCCTTCACGGCCAAGCATCTGACGACCCTGACGATCTAGCAACTCTCCGTTGGGACCCCTGAAGACCACCGACGCCTCTTCCAGGGGTACTTGGGCTTCCTCGGACAAATTATTGTGGGAAACAAGAATGGTGTCGTTCGTCCCCTCTCTTCGGAGGCGGCGCTGGGGTAGAGGTATGCTCATCCCCATTCCGTCTTGGTGACCACTATCCGAAAATTGTTCTTCTTTCCCCACCCCCTTTCTTTCAGCCATCAGCTTTTGCACCTGAATTTGGACGTTTTCATCCTCTCCCTCGCTCTCCAGACTTTCGACTTGCTTCCTCGACAGATTCGCGGCAGAGCTTACTGGATGGTGGAGGGCCGCTCTGGATTCGTAAATGGAGTCTCTGAGGTCCCCATCTTTGTCGTACAGACAACGAATACCCTTGTCGCCGATACGCGGGGGACTAGGTTGGAGAGGCTTTACTTTTTTGGCAGGGATTTGGACGACAGAACTGACGTTATAGGGTCGAGATGCCGTCGGCGTCTGAGGGGATGGGAGGCGAACTCGTCTGCTGGGTCCAACTACTATCGTCGGCTGAGAAGTGACCTCGCACTTCTCGTCGATGGCCAGCGCCATCTCTACATCCCCGACGTCTTCTGGGTGGTACCAGCGGATGTGGATGCCGTCTCCGGTATCGGACACGGCGACCGAGGTAGGGACTCCGTACGCGTCTCGGCATGCGAGTCGTGAGATACCCTTTGTACCACTAGCTTTGAACGTTGCTTTACTTTGCTTGCCAGGCTCAAGTGGCACCAGAGACTGGCTGGATATGCTGTTGTGGGTCGAGCGACCTGGAGAAGATTTGGCCGGGATACGAGTCTTGGGTGCCATTCTGTAGCCTGTTTAAATCAGGGGTTCGGGGGTACGCGTGGCGAGGAAGGGAGAGACAACGCACTCGATGCGGCTGGAGTGATGGAAGGTAGGCGTTTGGTGCTTGTCAATCCTGTTTTCTTTGGCGCGTGTTGTGGTCTTTTGACAGGGGGGATCTCTTTGTTCTCCCAATCCTTCATCTCGTTTATAATAGCCCGTCCCGTCGGGGTGCCTCGTGGGGAACCGCCTTAGTCAGGGGTTGTTTCTAATTATGGAAATATGGCGGACCCAAGTGGAGCGCTGGACCACAGCCTGCAACTTGACTCCTTCTGAGTTCCGGGCGGTCCTCGCTTACCAGTGGCAGCTATTTCCCACCACGGCCATTGGCCCGAATTGGGGCTCTCACCACGATTACTTGGACAACAAGTATCAGGTATGTGCGTGCCTATTCATTACTCTGCAATCAGTAATTTTCCAAGTGATGGATTGCACTCACATTTAGAAAATCAACAAAATAGTCATTGGTGAAGTTTTCAGTCCCGGTGCACCCAATGATCGAAATGGTACGAGACTGGTGCTTTTGATCATTTCCGGTGTAAGACGCGGCAACGATCCCTTTTGCGTATTAACCCAACCCTCTCAACAACGTCGAGTCATTCCGACCCATTCCGGCGCCACCGTTTCGGCCAAATAAGTCCCTCCTAGGCACACTTTTCATTATTAATTCATCCTTTCCCAATTAGGACTCATCGCCCTTCGTGCGCCGTGCCAATCAAGCAGAACCGTCTACCCCCCAATCGCCCCCTGCTGGTATCAAGACCATCGACTATATCAATCCAAGGCGGTGCTTTGATATGCTGCGGGGCCTCGATTTCGGTGCTCCCGACCTCAGCCCCCGGAACAACCGTACCAAGAGCCCGTGTCCCCTCGCAAAAGACCCCCTTCTGTACACTTCCCTTGTCAGATTCACCCGTCGTCCACGACCCGCGAACCCCTCGTACATCTGCCCACCCTGGCCTCCGGAACGGGTCCCCCAAGGCCAACGGCTCGATACTATAGCCCCCCGCAGGGCCAAACACTGGTCTAAGTGCCTCTGGCTCAAACATACACAACGACTCCAGCGTCCTCCCGCATTACCGCTGCGAGCCGCATATGAATGTCAAGTAGATGCGTGTCCTGCGCGAATATCGCCTCGCTCGCGGGCGTCACCGCCCCCTGGCGGGATGCTCCGGGGTGTGATGCGGGCGGAGCATATCATGGCCAAAGATAAGGATCCTTCCTGAGCAGCCAGATAAGCTCGAGTTCGAGGAGGGACCCGATATGGCATCTCGAGCGGTACCGTGAACGTGTCGCGGGCGCGGGCGCCGTAAGGAGCAGCGAGTAAGAGACACAGCCGTTTTCGAGATAGGGGAAGCATACCGGGACGAGGAGGCGATTATGTACCAAGAGAGGATCGTCGAAGCGTTGGTGCGTATATAGGAGAAGAAGGCGTATTTTCGACGCACGGAAGAAGCGTTCTGCGTGGACCTCGAGTGCCAGCTCAAGGATGTCAAGGATGAACAAGAGTGTTTTTTCCGTGAAGAGCTGGCCCACAACGCCAAGGAAGAAGGGTGCCGAAAACGAGAGGAAGAAGCGCTCCGGCGGCAAGAGCGCGACAGCTAGCCTTGAGAGGAGAATCGCCCGTATCAGGAGTCATGCGAATTCCAGCACAGGCGAGGCGCACTTGTCTAGCTCCCTTATGCAGGGGAGGAGCCCCACGATTCACACCCAAGAACACGAACGCCGGTCCCACCTGGCCGAATGAGCGCGTCGCGCTGCCAAGACGACCGAGCCGCGGCGCCAGCAGCTTTTTTCGTACTAGGACAAGTGGAACGAGCTCCACCCATCGACGTGTGGGAGATGCCCTGGCCTATCCTTGATGCCGTGTCCTATGAGGAGCAGATTATGTATCAGCACGTTCAGACCTTCTCGTTACATCTGCGACGAACTGGCGTCGGGCGGGAAGACTTTACAGGTCAAGATCAAGGCAGAGGTACTGCGCTTCCACCCCGACAAATTCACTTAGTGCATTCATTGAACTGTCTTAGCAAGCAGTGGCTCGAACGATCGCAGGCGCGGTCGCGAGGGTACCGACCCCCATCATGATGCACGACAGAAGAAGTGGATAAGACACGCATATAGTAACCGGACCTTGTTAATACTCTAGCTGGCACATTTAAAAGTAATTCGACAGATGCCCTTTCAGCAATCTATTTATTTTTTGGGTGCGAAACTGGATATTGACAACGACACGCTAAGTCCGACAGAGGCAGCGTCTCGCAAAATTTGTTCACAATCACGAGTATAGTTGAATTAACCTGTGGATTCAGGTCAAGATGCCGTCTCGATGGACAAGATGCGCTGGATGGTCCCCCATGCCTGATACTAGCCCTGCACAGAAAGGGCTGAACACACAAAATCATATTTTGGTCGGTTGAAACTTTTTGCATTGCGTGAATAATGATATATGAACCTCAGTCAGCCAAGTCACACCTCTACAGTCACAGCAATCATCAAATCTTCATAACACTGTCTAAAACAAAAGCAAGAGGCACAGTAATCAAGAATCATGGCATGGGTTTTCACAACACAGCATAGGTATTGGGAGGAGAGTAAAAAGTCAATTCCAACAAGACAGAAGAAAGAGGGAATGCCTGTAGTACAGTAATCAAGAATCATGGGTTTTCACAACAGGGCATAGCTATTGAGGGGAAAATAAAAAGTTAATTCCAGCAAGAAATCCAAGACTCTCCAAACAAAGGATCATGAATGGTATCAGTGTGAGGAAACAAAGTGCTATAAGAAGATATAACAAAAGAGTGAATTGGAAGACAAAGAGCTGAATGCCTATTCCAAGGAGCAATCCAACCAAAAAATGCACCTTTAGAAGATTGAATCCAACCACCATTCACCATCAAGCCATCAATAGAAATGAGTTCTTCCACTCTCCACACTATGACAGAGTTGTCATAAGATGTAGAGATGATGTACTTGCCATCAGGAGAATAGGCAACAGAGGTGACTGAATCTCTGTGTGCTTGGAAGGGTCCTGCAACAGTCTGACCAGTGGTCACATCCCAAATCCTAATGGTGGTATCCCAAGAGCCAGAGACAACATGCCTACCATCAGGAGAATAGGCAACAGACTTGACCCAGTCTGTATGCCCTCTAAATGGACCTGCTACATTCTCACCAGTGGTCACATCCCAGATCCTGATAGTTCTATCCCAAGAGCCAGAGACAACATGCCTACCATCAGGAGAGTAAGCAACAGAGGTGACTGATTCTGTATGACCTTGGAATGGATTTGCCACAGTCAGACTGGTAGCAACATCCCAAATCCTGATGGTGTTATCCTCAGAGCCAGAGACAAGATGCCTACCATCAGGGGAATAAGCAACAGAGGTGATTGAACTTGTATGTCCTTGGAATGGGCCAACTATGGTCTGACCAGTGGCCACATCCCAAATCCTGATAGTAGCATCCCAGGAGCCAGAGACAACATGCCTACCATCAGGAGAATAGGCAACAGAGCTGACCAAATCTGCATGACCTTTAAATGGACCTGCCACAGTCTGACCAATAACTGCATCCCAGATACTGATGGTGGAGTCTTGAGAGCCAGAGACAACATGCTGACCATCAGGAGAATAGGCAACAGAGATGATTGATTCTATGGGTTCTTCAGATGGGCCTGCTATAGTTTGACCAGTGGTTCCATCCCAAATCCTAATGGTCCCATCATTAGAGCCAGAGACAACATGCCTGCTATCAGGAGAATAGGCAATAGTCTTGATAGAGTTGGTATCTTTCCAGAATGGGCCTGCTATAGTCTGACCAGTGCTCACATCCCAGATTCTGATAGTGACATCCCAAGAACCAGAGACAATATGTTTGCCATCAGGAGAATAGGCAACAGAGGTAACTGGTTCTGAGTGTCCATGGATTGGGCCCACCACAGTCCGACCAGTGACTGTATCCCAAATCCTGATAGTGGCATCTTCAGAGCCAGAGACAACATGTCTACCATCAGGAGAATAGGCAACAGAAGTAACTGAGCTTGTATGACCTTGAAGTGGACTTGCTGTAGTCTGACCAGTGATCACATGCCAAATCCTAATGGTGGTATCCCAAGAGCCAGAGACAACATGCTTCCCATCAGGAGAAAAGGCAACAGAGCTGACCACATCTGTATGGCCTTTAAATGGGCCTGCTATAGTCTGACCAATAACCACATTCCAAACCCTGATGGAACAATCCCAAGAGCCTGAGACAACATTCTTGCCACCAGGAGAATAGGCAATAGAGCTGATCAACTCTGTATGTCTCTGAAATGGACCTGCAGCAGTCTGACCAGTAGCCACATCCCAGATCCTTATGGTGGTATCCTCAGAGCTGGAGACAATAAACTTGCCATTGGGAGAATAGGCAACAGAGGTGACTGTCTCTGTATGTCCTTGAAATGGGCCTGCTATAGTCTGAGTAGTGACTGTATCCCAAATCCTGATAGTATTATCCTCAGAGCCAGAGACAATATGTCTGCCATCAGGAGAGTAAGCAATAGAAGTAATTGCATTTGCATGTCCTTTGAAGGGGCCTGCCACAGTTAAACTGGTGGCAACATCCCAAATTCTGATGGTATTATCCTCAGAGCCAGAGGCAACATGTTTGCCATCAGGAGAAAAGGCAACAGTGTTGATCCTAGACGTATGCCCTTCAAATGTATGAACCTGGGTTGGCCGACTCTCCAGGGTTGGGATCCCCGAAGAGATAGACATATGTTGTTGGGTATAACTAGGCCAGAGTTTGCACAATGAAGAACGGGAAGGGGTCTGGGGAATGGCTGATAGGTACAAGTGAGGGGTGGATGTTGTTAGGATTGGGGAAAAAACTCGAATGAACCAAAGTGCTTCTGACGCTAGAGTGGCAATTTCTTGATCCTAGTAACCATCCATTTAGTATCGTCCGCTTATAATCATAGCGAACAAGGGATCTTACTTTGGCCCAAGAGCATAGGATGGTGCAGGTCTGTAGGGCATGTTGGATAGTGGATAGGGGGGACGAAAGGGAGAGAAGACTGATGGCTTCGAGCCAGTAGAGAAAGAAGTCCTTGAAGAAGCGAGTCACCTCGTTCAACAAGTCCGGACTACAGTCAACATATTGGAGGTGGTCCATCCAATACTGGCACGAGTAGGATAGGTGGTGGGGAATCTTTTCCTCTACCCGCTTGGCCAGGTCGGGGACAGCGGAGTTGGGGATTCGGGCATCCTTGAGATCACAGATGTTGAACTTGAGCCTGTCTCGCATGCAAACAAGCAATGCTCGTCCAAGGGATAGAGAATGACGGGGCAATGTCTGGACGCTGAAGGTCAAACTGCGGGACGCATCAAGCAGGAAGTCACGGAAAGAGGTGTGAAGTAGTCGGATTGGTTTGTTTTCATCCTGCACGCCGTCCAGCAGGGATCCCATAGGCTTGAGGATATACCGGACACCCAGATCTTGATTTGAGTCGAGAAGCGCACAAAGAGAAGTAAGGGAGAGCGGTTCACGAAGCGCAAGTACGACAGCCATCACGTCTTGAAAGGATCGTCGAGCCTCGTCTGATGTGAACAATCGACGTAGTATAGTTTTGTAAAGCTCATCGAGAGGATGAATGGAGGCATAAGTTTCTCGCAAAAGTACACGAAACCCCTTGCGGGGGTCGACTCCAACTTCCTGAATAAACTTGCACGCGGTGGCGGCCCATTGAAAGAGATGTTGTGAACGACTGACGAGTTGTCTGCACCAGTCCCCGTTAGGCCATGACGATTCGAGTTCGGGATATTCATCGAGAGAGTCATGGATGAACCGCTCAATATCACCGTCAACGGTCTCTTCGGGAACATCGCTCATTTGTTTATGAACCAGGTTGGGCCCGGGTCGAAAGGCGGCGAGGATGTCGCTCTCCGGCCGGGCCGTGATAAGGAAACGAAGGTTCGTCGGCAAGGCATCGTCGGTGATTTGCCTCGAGATGGCTTGTAAAAGGTGCCGTCGACTGTCTCGGTCACCGCTCTCTTCTAGGGCGTCAATAATGATCACCCAAGGTCCGATGGCGTCAAGGTGCTTGTTAGGCTCGATGATGAACTGCTCCATTTGCTCCAAGGGCGATGTTGACATGCGAAGCGCCTGATTGTCCTTCACGATCTCCAGAAGGGCAAACTTGTACGGCTTATCGTGGTCACAAAGGTCACGTGCGATAGTGGTGAAAAGGTTACGTGGATTCCGCATCGCAACGTCAGCGCTAGAGAAAAAATACGACGAGCCCAGCCTCTTTTGTCCGTCGTACATCCGAGCGATCGAGTGAGCCACCGCAGACTTGCCCGACCCCGCCACCCCTGTGAGCAAACACACCTGTGGGGCATCGTCTGCGGGATTGTTTAGAATGTCGCAGAGTTCTTGAAGGAGCGATTGGCGCGTCCCTGGGAGACACTGCTTCTCTCGCAGATATCTAGCACCGGGTGCCCGTGGCAAGTCGTTCAGAATAACAGTTTCTTCTGTGTCCCACTTTAATGATTGTCTGACCACAATCAAAATGCTGATACACACGCATGTCTTTCACGACATTCATCGTATGAATGACGGTGATTTCTGTCCGGATCGCAACCCCCTCCAAGAACTTGGCCTTGAGTTCTTGCAACGTGGTCTTGTAGTCCATGATTCTCGCATCAATATCAGATACCGTGTATCTCGCGGTCCGAATCCCTACACACGAAAATCAGTCGTGGAAACCATGAGGCGGGCGGATACTGACAAAAGTTCTTTTGCTTCGTGTATTCAGTAACAAAGTAGCCACACTCCGTCACCTGCTGTAGAAGGAGAATAATGTTCTTCTCGTGTGACTTGATTTTCTTCAATGGTTCTGCATCCTGAACAAACGAGAAGACGTCGCTCATCGTGCCGGCTAAGTCAATGATCCGATCGTCGCGACCCTTCTGATTCAAGAGAACCTGGATATGACGATCAGTGGTTGCACGAATAACGAGTGTGATTCATACCGTATTCGCAGCCGATAGGACGGACCAAGCCAGTGATGTGTATGGGTGAACCTACTCCACGTTCAGATAGCGAGAAGGCGAGAAGAGGAAAATTGAATACCGCAGCAATGTCAGTCACGATCCCGTGAAATAGTTTCAACCTGCGTAGTAAAACGCCCCATGAGGCATCGAATGCCTGTATCCTTTGATTGATTACTCCGCTAACATCGGACGCCAAGTTTAGATCGTCAACAGCTGCAGGAGTGGAACTAAGTGAACCGATCGCCTCGGCCACCTGCCCGATAGCGGCGGTGGCATGGAGTTCGGCTGCATCAGCACCAAGAAGTTCGGTTGCATCAGTATCATCAAGTTCGGCTACATCAGCACCGTGGAGTTCGGCTGCACTAGTACCCTTGGGTTGCTGAACGAACAAAAACTTGATCGTAATCCCAGTGAGACTGGGTCCGTCAGAGGCATCCTTGCGCAAACGTTCTTCAAACACTTTGGTCGTGGATTACATCAGTAGACCTTGTGCTACAAACATCGTTCGTACCTCCATTGCTCAGTTTCTCCGTTATCTCTTTAATCTTGTAAGAGAGTGTTCCGACGAGTTCGGCCTTCTTGCAAGGAATGGGGTGTTTCTGGTAAATCTTGATGAGAAGCGTGGACGCGTCGTCCCCGTTGCTATCAAGAAATCAGTTTCCAAACAAAAGAGAAAGAAAAGCACGAACAAAGATAGTTTTTCATTCCAATGAGTGAGATTCTTTTTCTCTTCCGCAATAAGCGTCTGACGCTCGTTATCTCCTAGGTGAAAATGGAGGTAGTATTTCCTAGGGAGGGGCGCTTTGCGCCTTGCTTCGGTTCCAAGTCGGATATCTGAAACCAAGGAAAGTCGCACGCAACGATACGCCCAACAGCATGGAAGCGCACCTTGGATAGAAACCGTTTCGGTCCTTGAGATCACGTTTAGTTCATTTTTAATAAAATCAAAAAATGCGCATACATGACGGGTTGAATCGAAGTGTGTTCAATAGAGACCTTCAGAGTATTAGTCAAAGGTTGGTTTGGGCCGTTTTGGCAGTCGTTATGGAATAAGATTTGACACCCCAAACTGATTTGAGTTTGAGCTAACCTTCCTCGGTTCTGGCGCTGTCTGGTATTCGCTTCGCTTCCTTTTTCCGGTACATTGTCGGAGTTCCGATTCGTCTCACTTTCATGGATCAAACGAAAACCCAGGCCCAGGCTTGGACGCCCTACAGAAACCTTCATAAAATACATCTGCATGTGTAAGATTGTTATACTCTTTAAGTACCTCAAGGGTCCTTTCTACTCTTCCTATATCTGAATGCGGTTAGACTGAGGTAGACTGTTGTTAGAGTTTGAATATGATGATGATGATCAAGATCGAGTATGCCCTTGCCCTTCCAGCCAATCTGGGTGTCGACATCTTGCTGAGGTCCTGATTGAAGAATATCTTATTTCTATAAATTCCCCCACCCACTTCTTCTAGCCCTACTTCTAGCTCTCATCCAAACTCAAGCCTGAAACGATATATTATATTCTGTAACTCACTAGACTGCGACCTGAGCATTCTCATCATGGCCTCAGTGAATAATATAATATAGTCTTTTAACTATCTATGTCCCTATAAGACATATTTTGTTGATCTTTGTTTTTACCGAGCACGAATTGGCGGAGATTGAATTGGTCGAGACGAGTTCGAAAGTCGCCTTATTTTTTGTTTGGTTTTTTTCTCTACCTTGATTCTGTCGCTCGTTCTTTCCGCTCGTTCAACATCGTTTTTCCTTCAACATGTTTGGTCGTCGCATCCTCGCCGCCGCCGCCTTTGTCGCTGCCGCCTCTGCTGCCCAGCTTACCATCACCAATCCCACTGCCACGTCCTGGTGGGGTACGTGTGTTGGACCCTCCACATGCGCTGTCACTTGACACCTTTCACTAGTTGCTGGAGAGCAAAATACTGTCGCCTGGACCTGCGGCTCGTCAGGCTACTCGGCATACACCATCGTGTTCGTCTTGTTTCTCGTCTGTGGATGTCCACGACTAATGTCGCCGATTCGACCAGTATGACCAACACCAACACCTCCATTCTGAGTGCTCCCCTGGCCTTGGTGGCCAACATCCCTGACTATGATTGCTCGTTTACCGTCAGCCCACAACAGTCGACCCTGACTCCCTCGGACACTTGGACCATCGAACTTTGCAACATTCAGAATCTCACTGACGTGCGTTGATTGTCTTTTTACTTGTCCTCTTGGAATCGTCCGAACGACGATCCGTGCATTGCAGGTCTACGCTTCCGTTCAATTCACCATCGAGCCAACTGGGTCTCCTTACCCAAGCCCGTCCTCTTCCACGTCGTCTGGTACTTCGACCGGCAGTGCTAGTTCCCCGTCATCGACTTCTAGTAGCAACAAGAATGGTGCGGTTGCTAACTACATTCCTGTTGGAATGAGCATGGCCGCTGCCGCTGTCCTCGGTCTCGTCGTCGCCTAAGTTATCACCGCCGCAAGCATGGGAGGTACGAACGGGAATAAAACCGGGGATGGAAAATAATTGATCACAGACTTGCCACGTATTTTCTGTTCCGTCTCTCATGAACTTTTTGTACAGACTTGGTCAGGATGATTCCGATACCCTGAGCATAGTGATTCTCTATTTTTTTTTTTCTTTCTATAATCAGTTCTTGAAGTTGAGACTCTGTCTCTGGGTTGTTTTGTGTTAGTGTCCTCATTGACCATATGTTTTTCATTTGTCGGTGTCAGGCGTTGGACATGCGTGCATCCAATGCATATGCAACAATCGTCCGCTACCAATACTGCTTGCCCGTTCACCCACCGGCCTTCGTTTGGCATGGAAACTCCCACTCAAAATCCTCGGTCTGTGACGTCAAAGGATCCGACATCCGATGAAAAAAAAAAGAGAATATTATCTCGCCTCGTTCTACAGGTGTGCGTAGAGTAGAACCCGTGTATATATCCATCCGAGGAGATACCGTTACCCATCATCAAGGACCACCTGTCTTTACTTTTTCTCCGCAGAC
>JBBPKO010000067.1:26831-46251 GCA_038089295.1 Xerocomus amazonicus
AGACAAGACTTGGAGCTCTGGTCTGTGATGTGTCTCATGTGTGCCGTGGGATTTCATTACCGTCGAGATGACGGGTGTTACGTGGAGCCGTTCGGCACGTAAATGAAGTTTTCAATCTCCGCTTCCCTACCAATCTTGATTGAAATCGCATGTCACAAATTAGGAAATCGCTGGTAGCGCGTGTGCGTTGATAGACAAGGGAGAATCTTTGGGGATGTGTCGAAGGCACGAGAAAAGGATGGTACTAACAAAGTACAGGTGAAAGAAACAGTCATGCTTTCCGTTTTCGACACCTCATGACTACAGAGTTCCCGACTTGACAATCTTGACGACCGCATTCGTCTTTCCGGTCTGAGACCCAACCCTCTCGACGGCTGTGACGATTTCATAACCCTGGACGACTTCACCTACATCACGAGTTGAGAAAAGAACGAAAAAGGATGTGAGCCAAACGATCCACGTACCGAACACGACGTGTTTCCCGTCAAGCCAGCTCGTCGTGACGGTGGTGATAAAGAACTGGGAACCGTTGGTGTTCGGGCCAGCGTTCGCCATCGAGAGTAAACCGGGCTTGGTGTGCTTTAATTTAAAGCTCTCATCTACGTCCACACACGCGTCATCGTTTCCAACTCGGGGCGTGCGGGAGAGAAAGGAACGCACCTGCGAATTTCTCCCCATAGATGGATTTACCACCCGTGCCGTTTCCGCGGGTAAAGTCACCACCTTGGAGCATAAACTGAGGGATGACACGATGGAAGACCGAGCCTTCGTAACCATAGCCGTGTTGGCCCGTAGCGAGCTCACGAAAGTTCTTGGTCGTCCTGGGCACAACGTCGTCATAGAGCTTGAACACGATACGTCCAGCCTTTGTGCCACCGATTTCAACATCAAACTAGATCTAGTCAGTGGTGGACTGTGTGTTGTATAGAGGAACGCTCACGTAAACGTTCGCCATGGTGGATTGCAAGAAACAGGCGGTGGATCGCAGCAATCAGCTTGATAAAGTGACCCCTTCGGACGATGCCGAATCAACATCGGAGATCAGCGATGTGGTTCTGCTTAGTCACCATGGCCAATAGGGGAAATAAAATATTTTGATTGATGGGTAGTGTGGAAAATGTGGACACGCTGTCCAAAAGGTCTATACGGCGCCCGTTTCCCAGCAGCCAAGTACCGATCAGTGTTGATAAGTGATTGTGTGTGCAGCCAGCATCATAGAGAACACAGACTAACTGGTTCTGCAACCGTCCAACTTGGACAAAAGACTCATCATCAGTCAAGTTTCACAATCAAAACGAGAAAGCGCGGCATTTGAGCCGTTACCTGCTCCAACCATGAGAAGGGCGTCTCCACCGTGTGATGCACACTTTCGTCGTCAAGGTCGCCAGACGAGTGGGGATAAGCAAGCGGATTCAAATAGGACGAGTGAGACGGAAAAAAAATAAAAACGAAAGGGCGTCCAAGCGCCGCTGCTGATTTCTTCACATGCAACTAGCCTTACACAGCGGGTCCCTACGTACACGATCATCTATCAAATGACGTCAGATTGCGGGTCGATTTACGGAAGAGTCCACGCCTACCTCGGATCTGTCCCAAACTCACAGTCGATTACGCCTACACCGATTACACGCCAACATCTCACACCCCTGACAACGCTAAAAACGACGATCGGTGAACGTGAGCGATGTATGACGCAACGAGCCACCACTCACAAAGAGATACAACGGAAGGTAGTATCCGCAACTCTCACACCGTCCGCCGCCGTCCTGGTAGCCCCACTGGATATGGTCACAATCATGGTCGATCCTCAGTCTCTCCATCATCTCACGGATCATGCGCTCTCGCACGGCACTGATGGCAAAAGGCTCAAAATTGGGCTGATACTCGGTCGTGTATCTGCGCTGGTACCCTTGTACGGGTGGATAGGCCTCAGCGTCAGGCACAAACGTTGGTCGGTGTGCGTGCACAGAAGTCGACGCGGATGCTGACGTCGACGCGGTGACTGTGTTTGCCCGCGCACGAGGCCTGTAACCTGAAGATGCCAATGTTGGCCAATGTCTTTCTACTTCCTGCACATAGGTTTCTTGTTCTTCATCCACCGCCTCATCCAGATCTCGCGCGGGAATGATAGCAGGAGGAGGACGTTCGCGACGCGCAGGTCGTCCTACCTGTTGCCATTCCCCAAGCTGTACATTCACTCTATCCTCGGCAGCCGCAAACAATCGTCCCTCATCCCACTGCGGACACGAACACGTCTTCCATCGCGCCTGACAGAGGTAACAAAACTCGGTTCGACATCGGCACGTCATATGGAAGCAACCAATGTGGAGCTCGATCATCTGTAGGCAGCCGGGGCAGCGAGCCCAGCCAGAGGCCCGGCCGAGCTCAAGGACTTTGGTGGCGCCGGCATCGGGACGACAGACATGCGTCCGATCACCGCTATGTCGCTCACGACATTTGCCACACGTCCGCCATCCACATCCAAACGCAGGGCAGGTATACACTTTGCTGGGAACGTCACCTTCTGACAGTGCTCCCAAGAACCGGCTGCAGGTCGGGGACGAACAGTAGACACGTTTCAAGGTCCCGAACTCGATTTCTTTTTCTTTGAAGGTCGCGATGAGTGATTGTGAAAGGTGAGGCTGAACCTGAGTGAATGGGATAGTCTGTTTGCAACAACGAGGAGGGAAGAGCGTCTCATCCCGAGTAGCGGTCTTGAACAGATCAGTAATACAACCGATATCATAGTAGTGAAGACAGGGAGCCTGGATTTCCTCTCCGTAGATTGAATCTTGGCAAATGACACAGTCATGACCAGTTGGGCTACCGGAAACTTAACTAGGGATGCACGAACAAGAAAGTGCACCCACCGCTTGACTACCGGTGCTTTCGGCGGCAGAGCACTGCTGGCGCTGGTTGAACTAGGCTCTGACACCGTTTCCGAGCCAAATAACAGTTCTCCCTTGGATGGAAGGCCCTGTCCAGTCTGCCAGAGGGGAGGCGACGTGCCATTTCTATTAAAAGGCAGGTACCATTCGATCATCGTCCAAGCACAAAGAATGCTCTTCTTACTTGCACGTGTGCACCGTAGGTTGCTGCTTACCCTTCCCTACGGTATTCTTGCTTCGGCGTATCTCTTCCCTGTCATTGTAGAAAGTGGCAGGTGGGCCCCGTGCCCACGCCGACTGGCTTGGCTGTTGGAAAAGTCGCGCGATGTCCTTCCTGAATGACCGTTCCTCAAACCAAGAGGGCAAGAGGCAGTAAAGTCACTCACTTTCCAAGAGAGCGAGGATGCGACCCTGTTGAATGAGGAGATGACATCTCCAAATCATGCTCCAAACGACCCTCGGAGTGGGAAGACTCCCCCGACTGCGAGAACGTGTGATTTCTGTTGAATACATAGATGTAACCAATCAACGACGCCATCCAGACGTGACGGGACGTTCCCACCTGGCCGATTGCGCTCTAGGTTGTTCTTTACCCTTTCCTTTGGTATCCTCCCAAAGACGCATTTCCTTCATCTCATTCTCAATGGAGGCGGCAAGCACGCTTAGGGGTGGTCCACGTGCCCACGCAGATGTCTGGACAACCTCTTCAATCTGTCGGTCACTCGTTTTTGTCCTGAGGTGGCGTTTTCAACAGACCTCGAACAGGTGTACGAATCTCATCACCTACCGGTCATCGTGAAGGAGAGCGGGACGCTCATAGTGAGGTTCCGGAGGAGGCATACCCATACCCACCACCGGGTTCTGGTCAATTCCCCCAGCGTTTTTCTTGTGCTTCTTTTTCTTTTTCTTGCGCTTGTTCCGAGCCCTTTTGATGTACAGTCCCGGGACCGATCTCGAACATACACGTAGCAGGTTTCACGTACCGTTTACCTCGAGGTTCAGGCGACGTCGCCTCCTCCTCCTCTTGATCGACATCGTCGACATCAGAGTCGTCCGCAGTAGCGATACGTTCTGCCAACATGCGATCCTGCTCGAGCAGCGCAAGCGCACGCCCCTGTTGAATGAGGTCGTTCAGCGCGACCTCGCGATCAGACAACCGACCGCCGGCGCTTATCCGGCGCGTCAAAGACGCTTGGAACTCGTCTCTGTCTTCGACACTGAGGTTGTCCAAGAGCCTTAGCAACATGTGCTCATAACTCTCGATTCTGACCCCTGACTGACGAGACCGCGACATGTGGGAGGATCCAGCGACGCTCATGGGAAAAAGAGTGGGGGGCGAGGGTTCAGACAGTCGCAGCTCAGCAGCGTGCCGAGGTCGTCTTCTTCTTATATACGACCGTAATCGTACAACACGTGGCGTGTGCAAACGTGGGGGCCACTTTGTTTTTGTGAAACGGAGAAGGGCGTGTTGAGAGCCAAACGAAGACGTTTATTTCCATCTTTTCGAACCGGGTCGGCATCTGCAGGGTGTGTTTTTTTTTTTTTTTGTGAAATGCGCTCGGAGTGAACTACAGGTCGCACCGAACTAGCCTTTGACACGCGTCAACAAGCGACCAAGTAAGAATTTAGTTGCGGCTTGTCTCTCGACCATGTCATTGCTTTGTGAACACCACGTAGAACAGCGGCACGTCCATATTATGCACCATCGTTGGTGTTCAATATTTGATGGTTCAGGTGCGGTTTGGAACTTCCGTAGTTCAAATCATCGCCTTTCGGGCCATCGAGTTGCCAGGTCCAATAGCAAATGGTTCATGAAACTGACAAAGAAGGGAAGTGTCCAATCAGTAGCTCGACGTGTGATTAGATTCAGTCTTCCCATGGTGCTTTCTATGGCTGGATTACCCCTTGGAACAGACGTTTGCCTTACCTTTCTCTAATCATGCTACAGTCAATATGTTCTCGATGCTGCCTGTGCAATGTGAACCATTCGTTTTTTCGTTTATCAATATCTCGGAAGTCAGAATTCAGAGACTCAAGAACTGTAGTGCTCTCATTGGTGAAACTGTTCGAACAGCAGTGCTTTTGGGAGAAAAGAAAAAGAACAATGTGGATATGCAGCACACTCAAATCACATCTAGTGGCCACAAAGGGCGGTGCCTACGAGGTCACCCCCGCACCTCGACAATACAGTCAAACGCCCTTTTTACACGACTCACCTACTGCACGCAAAACGAGAAAAGAAAAGCCCATGAGCACCGATTGCCCCAAAAGAAACAGGACGTACGAACCGCTTTCATGCACGCACGCGTCTCGGTATAACGTGCACAGATATCATTCACGTCAACCGTAACGGCTACATCTACGTCATCATTCACAAGCGTCACGTCCGAATCCATCGCCCGAAGCTCGACATCTTCCTCCTCTTCCTCTTCGAGTAACCCCATTCTGGCCGGGGAGATCTTGGGCTTGGCATCAGATGACCGGTCATCCGTAGGTATTACCGCATCCTTGGCAACCGGTGTCAGAAGCGCTCTAGGTGGGGGCAGGTAGGTGATCACGCGTGGCTTCGCCTCGGGCAGCAACATCCTTTCCGGCTTCTCTTTCCCCTGGATTGGGAGGCGAAACGGGCCAGACTGGCGCACCCCCTTTGCTGCGCGGTTCGCCAACGCAGCCGCCGCACGGTGCGTCCGTGCCCGCATCGTCGACCACGCCACATCAGGGTCATCGTCGTTCCCAAAAGCATAGGCAGAGGGGCAGCGCCGAGATGACGAAGTAACAAGTGGTGCTCGAAAAAGAGGCTGGGTCGTCCCTGTCCGCGGTTTCTTGGGCGGTGGAGGCGGAGTGGGGTCCAGCGAAGGCGAGTGTTTGTATTTCGGCTCTGGGGTGCGTATATGCGCGGGGTCAGGGCTATCGTGCCGAGGCTTCGGCGCTAGAGATGGAGGGGAAGGCCCGTTGAGCCCCTCGTGTAGTGCATTTACGAGCCAGCTTGGTGCGGAGTCTAGACCGTGATTCCGGTTGCCGTTTGAGGGAATGGGGGCGTTGATGATTTTGGTAGGCCCATCGGCCGACGGGAGCGCGGCATGCGCTAAAGGATAGGACACACTTACCCATTATGAAACTGAGAGGGCCTTACCTGAGACTTGGGTACGCGCCAGGACGCCGGGAGAGCTGTAATGAAATGCAGGGCACTTGCTTGTGTCAGGGGCGTTGTGAGGTGCCGCTTGGCGCACTGGAGACGAGCGGGTGGTTCTATGCGTGCCGAGAGTCAGTCTAGGCTTGGGTGGATGGGCGGGCTGGTTGGTAAAAGTGGATATATGCGCGGGCTTGATTGAGGTGCTCGCGGTCCGCAAGGGTTGTGGACGCGGACTAACCAAATGTACGCCCTCAGGGCGTTGACCAGGGACGCGATCGACGTCGCGTACGCTCGGTTGGCCTGCCCGATTGGCCTGTTTCTTGAAGGCTTCGACGATGGGCTTTGGTGGTGACCTTATCTGTGCGATAACCGGCTTTGGACATGGACGGGATGCTGCATTGATTCGAGCGATGCTCCACGGGTTCGGGCGGTAATCGACGGTTTCGTATCTGTTTGAGAGATCGATTTCGCGCAAGAGACGCGCTTGGGGGTTATCGCCGTGATAATCGCCTCGTTTGACGTCTGAGTCCGAGTCCGAGTCTGAGATGTGTCCGGGACGTGCTCTGAGGTTGAAGGACCATTCGTTTGACATCGTGGTGGAAAACAAACAAGATGCCCCAATTGTCGTGTGTAGTGCATGGAAGTATTTATGCCCCAGCTGGACGTTCCTTTGTGATCAGCTGCCTCGTGCGTCGTTTGAGCGGCGATGGCTTGACATTTGGCGACACTCTCGTAAAAGTTGCAGGGTTCGTGTATACGGCATATTAGCGGTGTTAAAGGAAAAAAAAAACAGGGCTGTCTTTACAAGTATTTGAGGACGAGCTTGTTCGCCAATCTCCTTGTCCGCTTTTCTCTCTTGTTGTGTACGATGTGGAAGGACGGTCTGGTCGCTGCATTCCACCGTCGGACGCCGTCCGAAACGCCGCTGCTTCTTCCCAGAAAGTCGCGTCCGTTTAGCACAGCGACGCTCAACCCGGTTTTGGAACAACATATCGAGGAAGAGCAGCCAGCAAACCGGCCAGAGCCAGATCCTAACCCAAACCTCATGGCTGCCACGTCCAACGAAAAGGCAACGTTGCCTTCCGCACCCGACACCAAACCTGATTCCAACGACCACCACCGTGACATTGAATCCAACATATCCCCCAACATGCAGCGTATCAAGTCCGTGTTGATGGAAGAGATTGATACCAAGCGGGCATCCCCACAGTTGATCGCGTTCTGCTTCATGACTGGCTTCATGTACGTCATCCGTCTCTTCCCGATCTTCCCATGTTGCTCATCCCGCAATGACACAGTGACGCGGTGTGCTTTTCTGCTATATACATTTGGTGTGCCTTCCAGACAGGCAATACTGTACAGGTATGTCTTCTCCTAATCGATCCACGATCTATTTGTTCATCCACATCCCACAGCTCTCTCTCGCTATCGCGAGGCTCTTCAATGGCCAGCATGACTATAGTTTCCACATTGCCGATAAACAAGCCCTCTGTTCCTTGCTTTGTTTCATTAGTGGTGCCTTCATGGGTCGTCTCGGTGATAAGATCGGATGTAAGACCCGTATGTGGTTGATCCTCGGCACATTTATCCAAGCACTCTTCACCATGGCCGCCGCTGTTACGCTCTGGAAGAGCAACTCAGGGAGTGTCGGAGACACCCGTGGTGATCCCGCATGGTTCGATGCCCTCACGTTTGTCACTATCGGCTTCATCAGCGCCAGCATGGGTCTTCAGGGTATCATGGGTAAACGTCTCGGTACCCAGTTCACGACTACCGGTACGGTCACCCGGTTTCTTATCATTACCTTACCCTGACCGCGCTCGACAGTTGTTCTCACCACGACATGGTGCGAACTGATGAGCGACCCTCAGCTATTTCAGTTCCGCCGTCCCGTCGTCACCCGGGATCACAAAGCCGTGGCCATCTTTTGCCTCTTCCTAGGTGGTCTCACCTCCCGAGCGTTGGTTGACAAGATTGGCTCGGCGGGCACGTTTGGCGTCGGTGCCGGTTTCCGATTCTTGATCGCAATATGGTGGCTCTTCGCGCCAGCCAGGAATACGAAGCAATGAACACGCCAATGTTGGAGACATCTTCATGTTGATGTGCGTACGGCTTCGGTCGCGTGTGGGGTTATGCCAAACGATCAAGTTGATTGGACGTGCATGCAAGATTCATGTATCACTTCAAAATAGAGAGAAAGAGGCGAGCGGAGATCTATGAACGTAGACGAGACGAAGACAATGGACGACGTAACGCCGTCATGTTTGGTAACATGAATGTCGTTTTAATATACCTTGGGCACCCTTTTTTTTTTTTCTTGTTAGTTAAGCATATGATCTTCATGTAGAATCTTAAGACGACGCTAATACATTATGTGGAGCTTCAATTTCTAACCTCAGACATCGTTGGCATACTCGGCATTTGTGTATGCCGAGAAGGAGATTGAAAAATCTATCACCGATTCGCCTGCGCTAATTCACTGGTGGCTCACAGTCAAGCACAAATGTGACCACCACAAACATGAAATATGATCCAGTTATGACCCGCTGAAGAACCGACGGAACAAGCCCTTGAACTCGTTCTGTGCATCGACCCCTTCATCTACATATCTCACCCGTACCGACCCATGCACCGCTTCTGCCTCGACCTCCGCCCCTTCCCATGTCGTGTCACCCAACAGCTCAAAGTCGCCCACAAAGTACTGTCGCACGTCCCCCACTTGGCCGAGCTGTGTCGAATGCTGCAGGAGCGCACTGCTCAGCGTGATGCCACCGTGTCGTGTCGAGAGACGCAACAGGCCCGTGAAACCACGCGGCAGGCCAAGTTTGATGGAACCGTGAGGTGCGGTCGCAGTCAGCGCGAACGGAACCGTCCCATCCACCGTGCGCTACAAGTCACGTTCAGCGATCGGCCGTTGTGAGAACGGGAGAGAGAGAGGGGACGGACGACTTGGGATTGGATGGACCCGTGGTTGGAGACGAGCGCGATCGTCGTCCGTCGCGGTCGATCGGTTTGGGAACCAGCGAGCAGGTGTATATCTGCGCGCACGGAACCGTCTCTAGATCTCAGATAGAGATTCTTGCGGTCGTCTTCGGATGCGAGGTCGGTCAGCGGCGGAAGGAGGGTCGTTGGGATGCGGATAGTGGGGTCGATGACGAATTCGCCATGGATGGCACTTTGGTCGTTGGACAGATAAAGGTGGTTGGTCGGTTTGCTCTTGAATTGGCCAACGTTTCCCCCACTGACTGCTTGGGGAGGCGAATATGTCGGGGGAGGCTGTTGGACAAGGACATTGTGGGTGAGAGTGTTGGCCAGATCATCATATGAGAGTGTGACCTCTTCCGCATTCGCTTCCACGTTGATCTTGGTGTGTTTCGAAGCTTGGTCGTCCTGCATGCCGAGGGTAGAGGATGAGCTCGGACTTGCTGTATGCACCGCCTCCGACAAATCATTGTTGGATCGTTAAGGCACGTGCACGTTGGTGACCTCCTCATTGCGGACTTGCACTCTGACCACCGGACACCAGAAACCATGCCTGTGGGCCTGGATGCCCGCTGCCGGGAATCTCTTCATGACATTGTCACTGTATCCGCAAAGCTCCGTACTCGACTTGAAACAGTACGGATATCTGCTGATACCATGCTCGAAGCCCTCACGAAAGCATCTCTCATGTCGGACCACACCATCGATATCCAAATCAGCGATCGGCCGCTCAGTGGAGAGCCTCGCATGTACTTGGCCAAGCTGAAGGAGCTAGAAGAAACTTTGAAGCCTCGTGCTAGTCGAGCTCGACACGCATGCATCATTGCTCACTTTTTCAGGCAGATGGAAGAACAGTCATGACCTTGTTCGATAAGCACTCGGATACCTTCCATTTCTTACTCACCCCTGACGTTTAGCGGGTTTTCCACCATTTCGTAAAAAAACTTGTACATGATTCTGTTCCTCCCAGGGACCGGGAAAAACTTCTTCATATCAAGCATCGGAAACACGTCGGCGTGAATACACCTCTCACCTCGGTGCAAACAGGAATTCATTCTTTCTGAGGGACAGAGTGACTTCAGTGTAGCGGCCATTGTTTAACTGATAGGTTGATCGTCTTCACAAGCGCGCGTTCCGACGTCTCCTTCAGGTTCTCTGCCAAGTCAAGACGCTTAGTGGCCGAGTGCATCTGTTGGTGTTTTGGTTGCCGTTTGAGGATGATCTCGCTGTATGGGTCCTGCTCTGCCATTTCGAGCTGTCGGAAACCTAGTGTCAGGACGATAAGGCGCTTTGGTATGATTAACTAGTTAGTATTGCATTGGGTTTGCTAGCGGCGAGTCCACGTGGCTTCTGCTTTTTCGGGAAGATCTGATGAGAGTTCACGTGTGTCGGCGTGACGGACTTCAGATTTACGGAACTTCTGAGTGCTCTCTTCCAGTTAGAATACTTCCCCTCTTGACTCGGACCATCGGGATACAACTATGTGAGTTCAACGAACTATTACAGGTGAAGCTACAATATCGACTCAATGATCTACTCACTTGCCATCGAGACAAATCTATGACCAGTTTGCCGTCAGCGAAACCATGCTGCAGATGCACACAACGAAGATAGGAACCGTGCTGAAGTGCTTGGCGGGATATTAAAATGGGGCACGATCGGTGCTCGGCCTGGTTCATTGCAAGCTTTCGCTGTCCCTATGAACCCGTCCCTTCATCACAGGCTGCGCTGCCCACCCCGGGGGTATTCCCCATCAAGCACTTGATCTCTCGTATGTCGGCCCTTGGGGACACTCTCGGCTGTCTTGCGCCGCACAACATCCAATTACTGGCCTCTGGGATCTTGCAGTCCACCATCCCTCTTCCCCCTCCCCACTCATGCCCCCCCTCGACATCAATTCTATAGGAACAACAACCGATTAGAAGAATATAGAAGGAGATAGGTTATACACAGTACCATGATTGAACATATGTCGTTTCAACCCCACGCCCTTACCGTCCATCACTCAATCCACACGTCCCCGTCGTACAGCCGGTACGATGCAAAATGCCTCGCGGACACCCGCCTCTCGTACAATAAATCGAGCCTACCGCACGTATAGTCAGAAACAACACGAAAAGAAAAAAAAAATAATAGTCGAGGAACACGAAACACGCACTCGTCCACGGTCCGCCCCTTGGTCTCGGGAATATAAAAGTACGCCCAGACGGTCCCCAGGAATGCGAGCCCTCCAAAAATGAGACCGACATAGCCAGCGAGATTGGCTTCGTTCGGTGTCACGCTGCATTGCGTGGACCGTACGCACGTCAGAATTAAACAAGGCAAACACGGACTGGTTGAAGAGAGGACGTACAGATAGGGAATGATGATGTTGGCGAGCATACCACACAACGAGTTTGTCCAGATGCCGATCCCGACCGTTTTTGAGCGTAATTTGGCCGACGAGATTTCTGCAAAAATGGCATATCCGAGTGGGCCGCTGGGTGACATGTCGAGCACGTCTCAGACAGCTGATCCAAAAAAAAAGGGAAAGGAAACACGACGCACATGCTGACTTGGTAAACGAAATTGTAGAGGATCGTCTGTATGTTGTGGCGGTTGGCTGATAAACGACAGAAATGAGCCAAGGAGGTGACGTACGAATGCAGAAACGGCCCATTTCGCGGCGTTCTCCGTATTCCCTATCCAGGTGAAACCAATCGAGAGTAAGACGACAGTACAGGCGGCCATCCCCCAGTTAAAGAGGAAGCGACGGCCAAAACGGTTGACGGTGTAAAAAGTCAGTAAATTACCGATGACCTGTGCCACATGGTATGAGTGAGATATCACTTGGGGCGTTCTCGAAGACTGACCCCGATGGCAGTCACACCCACACCAAGATTAAAAGCTTCGTCGTTCGTTAACCCAGCAAGCTGGAAAAAGTAGGTGCTGTAACCCAGGATGAATACTATGCCTACAAGCCACAGTCCCGGTCAGCAGAATGGGCACGTATGCAGGCAATGCCGTACCTGCCACCTGCTGGAGCACGAACACCATCATGGCGACAACCGTGCGCTTCAAATTTTCCCCTGAAACACTCTACATGAAACGTGGTCGGCGGGAGTGGGACGGGGACAACACACCTCTGAAACAATCTATGTACGTGGATGTTGCGGCAAAGGAGTACTCCAGTTGGATTGTTTCTTGGATTTGCTGTCGCTGAAATGTGACGTCGATCAGCGGTCCTCCGAGATGGCTGAGGACTTTCTCCGCAGCCTCAAACCGGCCTTTGCGAACTAACCACCAAGGCGATTCAGGGGCAAACGGAAGGCCCAACAGGAGGATGACGGGGAAGATCCACTGGAGAGCACTGGGGGGGAAGTGGGTGAAGGGATGATGTGAATTACCGTAATGCTCACAATGGGAGCCTGTATGCATAGACATCTGTCCGATTGCCGGTTCCCCGAATGACACCGTTAGACATGCTGTATGGTCGAATGCGATTTGGCACGAAATAAATGTAAAAAGAAGCATGATGCCTACAATTGGCCGACTATGAAGAAGTTAGATTCGCGGTATAATGAAGGTTGAACTGGCTGGACTGACGGACAATCCAAAGGTTGACAGAAGCAGTCGTGATTCCCCGCAGAGCAAGCGGTGATATTTCCGCGCAATACCCACCAGCACTCGAAACCAACATCCCTAGGGTATACAACTGATTAGTGCTGAGAAACGCCCGCAGCCAACTAGCAAACCGAGAGCAACGCCGTTGATAAGCTTCCCGACAAGAAGCATCCCATTGGCATGTGCGGGAGAAAGGAACTGGATTAGAACGCCAATGATGGAGATTACGCATGCAATCGCGACGGCGCCACGACGCCTACAGATCTTCGAGTGAACAACAGCAAACGAAACGTAGGTGAGAACATACCCAAATCGGTCAGATATCCAACCCAAGGAAAGACCGCCAAACATGCCACCAATGGAGCTGACGCTGTTGAACGCGCTTTGCCAACTTGCCGGGAGAATAGGTTGTCCATCCCAAATGTAGCCAAAGTCCGTACGGAACTGGGGGACGCTCAACAACCCTCCAGCAGTCTGGCGATCTAATCTCACAAAATGGGTGATGAAGGGTATAGCGGAGACGTGCCTGTGCGTCGTAGCCCCACAAGAGCGCACCAATGCACATGAAAATGCACCAACACAAGGCGCGCCAGTGGGTAGTCATAGCCTGCAAGGGGGTGAGAGCATGATCTGTAGCAGCTGCTTGAGCAAGGAGGTTAAAGTTGAGGGGGCGAGATTTTCTGTCGATGCTGGTGGCGTCGAGGGATAGTTTCCGCTCTCGTGTCATGGCTGAAGAAGCAAGACGGGAGACCCGACGGGGCGGTAGTATATATGTGGCAGGAGGAGCGGGTGAGATTCAGCAAGTACGTAGAGACTGGGAGCCGAAAGAGGATAGAACCAGGGAATTCAGGTGCAATCAAGGCATTGGATGGCCGCATGATCCAGAGCGCGCTCAGTAACCGGTCGACCCTGTGGCAAGGAAATATGCATTGCCATTGTGATAAAGCCTCGCCACAGGATGCATGTCTTCAATCCCGTTAAAAGGCTGATTGGGCCCTGCGGATACAATCTTTAATCCGCAGGGTGCGAGTACCTGGAGCCAGAAAAGCTGGGCTAAACATGGATAGAAGCGTGCATGGGAGTCGGAAAAAACACAGCATCGACTGCTTTTGGGAGCAAGCAGTATGTGCCCAGGGACATTATGCGGGCGGAGCAAAACAGCCCCCGCTATTCCAATCCAATAGTTGGCTGAACTACAGGCTATCCTTATTACTCATTGTAACGATGGTGATCACTGACTCGTCTATCAGAGTTGGCGGTCGGATACCTGCGATCACCGTCATTGGCCGGGACGAGATATGGATGGATACTATACGCCGAAATAGGCCCGGAGCCGATCGGGCCGAGGCCAGTAGCTTAGGTCAGTAGAACCGCCTTCGAGGCGCGGCCATCGTCGCGTTGTGATGTAGCCAGTCTGGGAGGCTGTTCCTCTCGACCCACTCCAATGCGATGAATCAATGGCACACCCAATTTGAAGACTATCCACAAGACACGAATGTGCGGATGACAGATCACCAGGGGCGATGCTGAAAGCTCTAGCATACGAGCAGAGTCGTTGAAATTTGAGAAGCCGAGGCACATGGCGATACAGTCCGGATATTTTTGAGTCGGCTTGTTTATAGGATGATTCCGTTGATCGTGTACGTGGATACACGCAGGTGCGAGGAATGTAGGCAGAGTGCTGGGATGCGGATAGTAGGATATATGGCGAATCTGTCGCGGATGGAACCTTGGTCGTTGGACAAATAAAGGTGGTTAGTCGGTTTGTTCTTAAATTGGCCGACGTTGCTCCTACTGCTTGCCTGGGGAGGTGAATATGTTGAAGGAGGTTGTTGGACAAGAACATTACCGCTTCACCTCGCAGTGAAGCAATATTCTGCCTCGAGATCCTTGGACCTGGTTACCAAGTTGATCGAAGCTGCAACTCTGAAGGAGATGTTGTAAATTGACCTGCACACTTTAGCCTTCCATTTATGGTAATTACATAAGCTTAGGGCGTACACTTTAGTACTATTCTCTTCTAGTTCATCTCCTCAGTAGCTTGACTTTCGAGTCTCGACGATCGGTTTTTAGTGTCTTGCCACAACGTTTGATAAGTTGGTTTAATTTCGCGAGCCCAAGAAGAATGGTGTTGACTGATTCTTTACCATGTTCTCTACTTCAAAGGTGGTCAAAGAAAACTCGGGGTATTTTCGCGCGGAAACCCGGCTCGGCTACTTCTGCCATGTCCTGGAACTGGAACCAGTAACTAGTTGCACTGCGTTCGAAGACGACAGGTTGGAGAACAAACCTGGGTACGCAAAGATGATTCGTAAATTGGTTCCTATGCCTCCTTATTTTGCTCCCGTAGTCGACTTGATGCATCTGCACTCTTCCCCCTGCTATCTGGACGGCAAGATCATTTGTATTGTTGTAAACTTTACAACCGTTCCTGCTACCTTCAAGGGTGTCCAAATTGGGGTGCTGGAAGGTGTCGATGCCGGTTTGATTGCACATGGAATAAGTCTTGCTAGTGGGTCCGCGATTAGAAATCGCCGTAAGTAAATACCTCGGTCTGGACACTCCATCACTTAAACCGTCCCTCTCGCTCTAGGGATAAAACCTGACATGCTCAACTTGCGTGCCCACTCGGCTCAATCCCCACTGCACCTTGGGCACGTACAAGTGCATACGTACAGCTCAAATGTTACGGTATACAAACTGGGGCACTTGTCACACGGGTGACGTTTTCAGCGGACCGCTCGTTGGGAGAGATCGAGAACTAGCGAGTGATACAGGCGGATCGTATTGAGAACGCGACGAGTTTGGTGCGTGTCTTGTTGAGCTGTGAGTGTGGGATGAGTAATGATGTCGATGATGAACGATCAGGAGTCCTTAACGGTGAACAATCAAGACTCGAAAACGATACATGTGTTGGTGACGGCAAGAGCAGGGGATGCTGTGACATTGAAGAGTTTTTTTTTTTGGGTCGCGTAGCCGATGTTTTATGAATGGGACGGCCAGCGGACGATATGAGGACAGAGTCAGCATTGATAGCTGTCCGGGTGGTTTATAAGGAAATGATTTACTTCTTCGCATTCTTTGGAAAAGAGTTAATGGTAGCTGAACCTTACACATAAACTCTAAGGGGAAGGAGCACAGTGCCGTTTCATTCTTTGGTACGAATCTGGGATGTAATACAACTGGAGCCAAGGCATATCTGGAAACGAAAGAAGGGAGCATACATGATTTCTGTATCGTACACAACAACACCTGTCAAGGGAAAGGCTCAAATCCAAACACTCGCCAGTTCTCGTTAAATCCGGGATGTTCATAGGACAGAATCAAAACGTATCTAGAGGGAATGAAATAAGTAAACGCAAATCCGCGAACTAAAAGAGAGCGGGAGCTTGCGTGGATCTGAAGAGCTCAAACACCGATATGAACGAACACAATCCGCTTCTCCAACGACACATCCCCGGCCATCTCCAACACAGCAGCATTCAGTGCTGCAGCCGCATTCTCAAACCCGATCACCGGCTGTCTGAACATCTCCTTGTAAAACGCAGTCACCACCTTGTGTGCAACCGCATCATCCACCCTCCACAATGTCCCGATCACCCCATTGAACCCCGCAAATTGCATCCCGGCCGCGAGATGCAGCACCTCGTCCGGGGTCGATGCGTCACCGACCGCAGTATGACAAGCCGACAAGAACGCGAACTCGGAATTCGTGTATCGTTCCTGGATGATCCGCATGAGTGTCAGCTTCCCGTCCCCCATCGCGAACCACGACTCGAATGGCTTTTCAGCGTGCTGGGAACCGTGACAGGCAAGATGGACCCAGCGGTGGTCACGAAACGCCCGTACGGCACCATCGACAGAAGCACCATCGCCTGTGATAGTATCGAACGTGACAGCTGGAGGAGGAGGCATGCCCGTCTCGTCGCGAATTCTCTGTACTTCGTGCTCCACCTGTGGGAGTTCACTCTGCTTCGTCGCTGTGCTCGGTCTTCCCTGACCTACCGCTACGAACGAAACCGGATTTGCTACTCCGGATCCATCCCGGGCTGCCCTCTGAGAACGAATACGAGCGCGTGCACGAACGAGCGCAGAGAGAGAAGGTGCGTAGGATGAAACATATAGATTGAGCATGTTCCTTTGCCCGTGTCGATGCAGCCCTGCAGCATGGAACGGCAATTTTGTGAATTTCGACGTCGGACACCACCAGATGCGCGATCCGAGGGGAAGTTTGATATCGTATTGGAGTGCATCAGCGATCGGTTCGACCACTGTCGACCATAGATCGTGAAGCATTACCTTCACCCAGGACTCTCTTCTGTCCCCAAATGCATGCGGGTCCCGTGTGAGTTCCGATAATTGTAGACATAGCTGGTCGATATCAGGGAGTGAGCAAGGGAGGGGCACATGAACGGGAAGTCCAGTGGGGAGGACAACGAGAGCGTCGCAATTGTATTTGGATGCGTTCACGATGATGACCGGTCCGAGTTCAGCGGCCCTTTGGAGGTCCTCGAAAAGAGGAGGCAAGAGGAATCTTGAAAACCCATCTAGACCACGAATTTCGTCTACGACAGACTGCCATTCATCCTTCGCTCGCCAGTACGCATTCGAATCACCACTCCCTTGTGCGTGTCCTCGAAGTTCTTTGCTGAGTCGCGTGAATTTATTCCCGAGTGCCCATTCCACATTACCCTGACTTTCCAATTCGGCGATAGAGATATCGAAGCGGGCTAATTGATTCCACAGAATTCCTCGACCTCGTTCAAGTAACTCCACAGCCATTTGAAAGTCACTGCGCCTGATACCACATGAGAATGCATCATTCACTAGATTGGCCAATTCTGACTGCATGAATTCATGCCTAGACTCTAGGGAAGAGCTCAAGGAGGTGAAGTGGTCCAATGCATCAAGTGCTGTTTGGTAAGCCTCTAGGACTGAAGGGTGGTTATACTTTTCACCATCTCTGGCCCATGCTTTGGTTGCCTTCAATAGGTGCCATGAAACTGCTGGTGCACAGTTCTTGAGTTGTCTATAGACTTCAAAGGCCTCATCAAGGGAAGAAGGTGAATGGTCAAGTTGTGGTGACTGAAAGGAAAGAAGGATAGCTCCAGCTAGTTCTTGAGTGACATTTGCAAAAGAATGGTATTGAACTGGATAAGTTGTCAAAGCACTCCTGAACAATTGAATTGCCCTGGTCAAATCAGCATGAGCCTGTTTTGCATTGAAGCGGTTCACCAAGGAAAATGCAAGATTTTGGAGGGCGAGACCATGACTCCGATGACCAGGTGGACGCAACTGAAGTTTTTTTTCTTCAAGATCAATAGCCCTATCCAAGTCAGCTATAGCATATAGCCTGTTGTAACGTAGCCACAAAGATACTGCCAGATTCCCAAGAGCTTCAGCATGGTATAAATTTCCTGGTGGACAGAGATCAAGTCTTTTCTGTTCCATTTCAATAACTCTGTTTAGATCAGCTATGCTATTTTGGCTTTCATAACGCTTTGTCAGTGATGCTGCTAATCTTCCAAGAGATGTTGCATGATCTGGATGATCTGGTGGACACAAGGCAAGTGTTTTCTCATGCATCTCTATAGCCCTATTCAGGTCTACTCTGTTTTTCTGAGCAGCATAACGCTTCTTTAAAAAGGTTCCGAGAGTTCGAAGAGCATGAGGATGTTTAGGGTGGCCTAATGGACATAGATCAAGTCTTGTTTGTGAAATCTCAATGGCTTTATTGAGATCTGAGATATTGCCTCCTTGGGTATGATAGCGGTCAAAAGATATTGCAAGAGAGTTCAAAATGGTGATATGGCTTTCATGGCCCAAAGGACACAGATCCAACATTGCCAATGCTCCTTCAATTTTGGTTGACAGACAAGGCAGGTTTTTAAACTCCCATGAGAAGTCCCACAACCTATTGCCATACTTCATAAGAGCTGACAGACAATTATGACCATCAGGCACAACCTGAAATGCTTATTTAATAAAATGTGAATAAAATCATGAGATATTACTGACCAATGTGTGACAAGGCATACATGTCATGTGTAGGATTGCAGACCCACTAGATAGCCTAGGAATATTGCCTTTCTGGAGGATTAGCATCCAAGTCAGAGAGATGAGATTAGTTCCTACATTTCCATTCATTTCCAGACTCTAGCAGGTTGATTACATTTACAGCTACTTGATCACCAAGTGGCTGTTTGTCCCAGCCAGGAGCAAGCTCTGGAAGAACATATATGCCAAGCCTAATAGATGCTGAGGGAGATGTACTGCTATAGACACAAAATAATAAATAATGATACTACATGTAAGAAATAATACCTACAAGAGGAAGGGGTGGTTCCATGAGAGTGCCAAACCATCCTGAGATACTTCTCCAGAACATGTGATTTTGGACACATCACCAACTGCAACAGTGACACGAATGTCTTGTTTGGGGAGTGGGGATGATAGAGTCAATCTGGCGACTACATGGCTGTGAGCAAGCAGGTACATATCACCTAATTGACATAGGCATACCCGTAACCTGGAAAGTGACTTGGTCAGATTCATTGTAGCTCATCTTGAGAATTTGAATACAAGTGCAAATGAGATAGGTGATTGGAATGGGAGAAGAGGTTGAGAAGGTGTCAAAAGAAGTGAAGGAACACGGGCTGGGAATATCGAACAAGTACAAGACGAGGATGGGGAAGTCGATGATAGGACGGGTGAGATTAGCCGAGCGCAGGAGACAGGGAACAAATTGAATACTGGTGAGTGCGGAGGAAAGGAAAGAGAAGTAATGAATCAGTGATGAAAGTAGCTTGAACGT
>JBBPKO010000067.1:55786-72912 GCA_038089295.1 Xerocomus amazonicus
CGCGGCTACTCTGAATTCCGAAGCAACGGCTTTGCAATTGGTGGAGTATCTCATCGAAGTTGGCTGTACACCCACCGCTTGTAATTCCGAAGGAAAGTCGGTATTTGAAGTCGCCCTCCAGCCTGGTCACATCTCAGTATTGGAATATCTACTCCCATACAGCGTCCCGCTTCATCCAGGAATCATATCTTTTGCGCTGTGCGATGCTTCGGCTCCCCAAATTATCGAATTACTGATTCGTGAAGGTGCCATCGTGCACACCACCACATCAGATGGAGATACTGTATTCCATCTTGCAGTCGTAAATTACGCTGAATCTTTCGCCTTGGACTTGGTTATCATCTTCCTCGAAGCTGGGTGCGATCCAACCATCTGCAATGCTGAGGGAAAGACACTCCCCCAGGTTGCGTTTGAGCGCGGTTACGTATCGGTGTTGGAGCACCTACTCTCATTAGACGATTCATTTCCTCCGGACGTTCTGCACATTGTATTGCAGAAAGGTCAACAGTTAACTCCTAGCGTGGTTGACATCCTGATTCGCAATACCCCCGATAAGAATTCTACCACGTCCAATGGGGATACTGTACTTCATCTTGCAGTTATGAACTACCCCGAACCAACGGCCTTAAAAATGGTGACGAGGTTCATTGACGCTGGCTGTGATGCCGCTATTCGCAATTCCGAGGGGAAAACGGTCTTTTATGCTGCCTTTGAGCGTGACTACACTGCCGTGTTGAAATATCTACTGTTTTACCATGTGCCACTTCCTCCTGACATTATACTGATCGCAATGCAGACACGCCAACACTTGACTCCCAAGATCGTTGTTTTCCTCCTACGCAAAGGTGCCGACGTAAATTCGGTCACATATAATGGGGATACCGCACTTCACCTCGCAGTCGCTAATTACTCGGAGTCGGCATGTTTGGAGCTAACGAAGATGTTGATCACAGCTGGTTGCGATCGCGCTTCCCGTAGTTCTGAGGGGAAAACGGTCCTTGAGCTTGCCATCGAACGAGGGTACGTTACTGTGGTAAAGCATCTACTCTCGTCCAATGTTGTCCCTTCCGACATTCTACTCTTTGCACTGCACAATCGCTCCACCCTCCGGATGGTCGAATTACTGCTTCGCAAAGGAGTTGATGTAGACTCTACGTCCAACGGGGATACACCGCTTCACCTCGCAGTGAAGCAATATTCTGCCTCGAGATCCTTGGACTTGGTTACCAAGTTGATCGAGGCCGGTTGTCCACCCAACGTCCAAGATTCTGAAGGAGAAACAGTCCTTGAAGTTGCTACTCGACGTGACAATACCCCAGTGGTGGGACAGCTACTCTCATATGACATCCCATTGCCCCCCGACGTACTGGTATTTGCACTCAGAAACCGCTCCACCCTCCGGACCGTTGCATTCCTGATTCGTAAAGGCGCCGATGTCAATACTACCACGTCCAATGGGAGCACCCTCCTTCACGTCGCCATCGCACGCTACGCTGAACCGGCCTACCTAGACTTGGTGAAAATGTTCATTAAGGTCGGCTTCAAATTTGTCGCCATGCGCAATTCGGGAAAGAAAACGGTCTTACAAATCACTCTTGAGCGCGGCTATACGTCGGTGGTGGAATATCTTCTTCGGTACAATGCGCCGTTCCCTCGTCATAGTACCCTACCGACCGCACTGCGGAAACGGTCGACGCCGCGGCATATTGAACTTCTGATTCGCAAAGGCGCTGATGTACACTCTACTTTGCCCAACGGAACCACCGCCCTCCATCTCGCGGTCATGAAGTACCCCGAACCGGTAGCACTGGACTTGATCAGGGGCTTGATTGGAGCCGGATGTGACGCCGCCACCTGCGGTTCCAAGAACAAAACGATCTTGGAAGTTGCCGTCGAGCGTGGCTACGTGTCGGTGGTAGAATACCTGATCTCGCGCTACGTCGCCTTGCCTGCCGATATCCTACCCACTACATTGCGGATGTGCAAGAAACACTCGACGCTCGAGATGGTGGCGCTTTTGATTCGGAACGGCGCAAACGTACACGGCACGACTTTCGACGGAGATACCGTACTTGGCCTCACGACAGCGCGGTACTCTGAGTTCCAGTGTTTGCAACTGGTCAAGATGGTTGTGGAGGCTGGTCGTCATGAACGTCTGTCACCCGACCGGCACGCAGAACTAGCCTTGTTCTTTAGAGATGCGATGAAGCGCGGATACGCTTCGGTCACGCAATATCTTCTTTCGAGTGACGTGCCGCTCGCGCCTGTTTTTGACATCCTATCGGAGGCGTTGCGGCATCGCTGTGTTCCCCGGATAGTGACCCAGTTACTCGCGCACGACCGTGCGGACAGCGTCATGACCACGTCTGAATGGGATGCGCTTGATCAGCTTGCCCGCGCGTCATACGTCGGACCCGAAAGTGGGTGGGTCGTGGACGTGTTGGCGTCTGCACGCGAGACGAGGGGGACGTTTTTGAGGTCAATGTGGGCATCTCTTGAATCTCTAAGCTGAGTTTTCGTACGTCGCACTCAGTCAACGTGTGGAGTCAAGCGAGCTGATAGGGCCTATGTAGTCTTTTGAAGGTGTATATTCATGATTTTCTCGTCTGGTGGATTTATTGATGTTTGCCATTACTACCGTTGCTACTATCATGTTCTTCGTGTACAAGTAGATATGTTCCGCTCCTCGACTAGTCTCACAGGACCGTGACTCCTTTTCGGTCTTTCTGGTGAGTTCATTGCAATCCGTGCAACGTGCAGGGAGCGAGGCGTTCCGTCACCCACGCGCAGCATATCTTCCGAATGAGACTGCTTCTGTGGAATGATCATTAGCCGATAGGACCCTTCAACTCCAACTAGAAGTTGGTTGCCAGCGGTCAGAATCGGCTCTGGCCACCGACCTAGATAGCAAGAACTTTGTCGTGCTTCAAGTACGGATGGTTGAATGGAAGTCCTGCCAGGACTCGTGGTGACTCTACTGGCCCACAAGTTGCCACGTATCCAAGAAGTTGCTGTAATTCCCCCCCACGTGTTGACCCAACGGACTATAAAAAAAAGGGACTTCGAAGCGCTCAATCTCCTCCTAGGTTCTTTCTTCCCTCTCCCATGAACGTCGCTGGCCCTTCCCGACGAGTCCGCCCTTCGGGGGGACTCGCAACAAGGGAGAGAGTCGAAAGTACTTACGAAGACGACTTGATGACTCTCCTGGACCACCTCGGTCTCGACGAGATCGACGAAATGGAGACGGTTTTTACCCACAGGACACGTGTTGGAGCACCGCTGTCGGATCATGATATCGCTATGAATGATTTATTACAGCAAGCGCGTGCGTTGGCTACTCTCAATGAAGATCGGATATTGGCCCAACGGATCGCTGCTGCTGGTGAGGACGGTGTTGGTGTTGGACCCCAGAGGCTGCTGGCAGTGCAGGCGCCACGTGTACCTGTTGCCCCTCGACCGAATGGTAATGGGTGAGTAAATAATTGTTGGTATTGAAAAATCGGTCGAGAACTTAGGGACTCCATTTCAAGGACGATGGCCCAGCGAAATGAGAACCGGCAGCCTGCCAGGTAAGATCGCTATCGTGCTTCACGCGGGGACAATCGATTATGTTTATCGCATAGAAATAACACTGCACCAACTCAGACCTGGGGACAATGGTTCGCCTCCACTGTAGCTCAGCTTTTCATTCCACAACTGGTATCCCAGTCTGGTCCTAGAATTACGCCGAATACCTCGGCTAGCAATCGGTACGCCCATCTCTAGTCTATCCATGTCTGCGGCCCTTGCTGAGGCGTTGTCGCCAGTCTAACTGGCCACGACTGTGTCATATGTCAAGACCCAATTCGTGGCGTGGAAATTCGGGCTCCTTGCAGCCACTATTATGATATTGGTTGCATCACGGATCTATTTCAGTCCGCAACCAGAGACGAAACACTCTATCCTCCCCGCTGTTGCAGGCAGAATATCCCATTTGCACAAGTACGACCTCACCTCTCACAGGCGCTTAACACGACGTTCCGGGAAAAGGAGGCCGAGTTTAGCACGCTTAAACGCGTCTACTGCTCCTCCCCGACATGCAGCCGGTTCTTGGGACCTCTTTCTGAAGGCATCTTTGCTAGCAAAGTGTACACCTGCCCTGCGCCCAACTGTGGTCGGCGAACCTGTGGCAAATGTCGCGAACAACACACCAGCGACTGGTTACACACCTGTCGTCCTGACGCAGATGCCGCCCAGGTCCTCGAGCTCAGCCGCGCCTCTGGCTGGGCTCGGTGTCCAGGCTGTTCACAGATGATTGAGCTCAACGTGGGTTGTTTCCACATGACGTGCCGTTGCCGAACCGAATTTTGCTACCTCTGCCGCGCGCGGTGGAAGACGTGTCGGTGTCCACAGTGGGACGAACGCCGGTTGTTGGCGGTCGCGGAGGAGAGGGTGGATGCGCAGCTCGGAGAGGGCCGCAATCGGGCTGTGCCGCGCGGCATGCCGCCACAACAGGCTCGTCCCCCGCCTGTTCCGGCGCGTCATCCTTATGTTCCTGCGATCCCCCAGAGGCAAGCACCAGCCGCGGCTCCCACAGCAGCCCCAGCTCGAACCGTAGCTCCCGCGAGGCCTGTAGCTCAGGTCCCTACGCCGCGGCTGCAACCCACCCCTGCGCGCACCGGGCAGACGGCCTCTGGTTCGGTCGCTCGGCCAACATCGATCGCATCGACCACCACATCCGGCTGGAAGCCACGGGGACTCGCTTCTACACCAGCTGGGTCTACGTCAGCAGCAGCAGCATCTTCATCAAGATTAACATCATCATCAGCATCCGCATCTTCATCGGCATCGTCGGCGTCCCCCTCTGGAAAACTCGGTTGGGCCAGTTTGATCTCCACATCCGTACCTGCATCCGCACGATCACCGGCCGCATCCGCCTCTGCGATAGCATCGTCATCAAGACTAACCCCAACATCACCATCAGCGTCGGCGTCCACGTCCGCTGGACAAACCCGTTGGCCCAAGTCGGCTGTCGGCGCCACAGATCCCGTACGACAACGTCTCGTCCGCGAGATGATGGAGAGACTGAGGGAAGATCACGAATGCAGCCATACCCAGTGGCGATACCGTAAAGGCGCGGGCGTCTGTCAACATTGCGGACACCGCTTACCGCTCTACCTCTTTGTGAGTCTTGTCGGCCTTTTTGTTTGGGGGGCGGGGGGTTGTTATTTTGTCGGTCTGACCTTGGCGTGTTTTGCTCTTTTTTTTTTTTTCTAGCGTTGTCAGGGCTGTGAGATGTTGGCTTGTAATCGGTGCAGGCGTAACCGTCTGTGAGAACGGTGTTTGTGTTCAAGGACTCTGCCGTCATATCGAGGTGGGTATCATTTTCTTGTTAGAACTGAAACGGCCTTGCTTTTGTTGTTGGGGGAGACATACTGAGCGAGTGGTGCTGACCTTGGGTAGTCACACAAGAATGATGGTTTGTGTAGTCTTGGGTAGTTCACACACGAATACCTTGATAGATTTTTAAACATCTACATCTATATTTGACGAGTTGTAGAATGAAGTGTAAGGATCTCACTACACTTGAGAGAGCGGTTGTCCTAAGAGAAAAAAAAGACGCAATGTATCGGCGTGACTGACATCGACATGACCTTGCCAAGGCCAGTACAGATCCAACGCTGGTACACACAAATATCTGTGCGATGTTCATGTCACACGCCAGCTCGGATGGATGCAGATGAAGGATATTGAGCATGGACGTTGGGATGTAAGGTGTTTCCATCACTTGGGCAACCTCTAGGACGTTGTATGCTCTGTTCAGAACATGGCGATATCAAATTATTATCAACTGATACGTCGTCTGCTCGCACACATGTACCATGTATTGTTTCATAAACATTCAGTGTCAAACGACGAAAACGAGCACACGGACTACATCGCACCCCAACCGGCCATCAAAACGTGGCAGGGCGACGCGCGACAAAAGTCGATTTCGACTTGGTGACGCGGTGGGGCAACGGGAACCTGAGCTTGGGCTCGAGGAGCTGTCGGATGTACGTGCGACGAACGTCGCTTGCACTTTCAAGCTCGACGACGCGCAAAATCTGTCGGTATCGTCCGAAACAACATGTCAGCGCAATGACACACGGGTGAATCTCACCGACAAAACGGAATACGTACGTGGATCGAGCGGAAACGAGCACGGTGTCGGGCAGCCATGTCTTGGTAGAGCGCCTTGACGGCGTCCGCACGCGAGAGCTCACGGAACTCCTTGTACATGTTGTGCGTGCCCGAGCGAGAGTCGTACCGCAACCAAACCCCAAAGTTCTTGACCTTCAACGGCTTCTTCTCGTAGATCTAAAAAAAAAAAGCAAAGCCAGAGAACACACGCGCCGATGGGCATGCGATGGGTTTCGGGGGCCGGTTAGCAAATCCCATTTCCGCCTGCCACTTGAACGGCTGCAAGGGATACACACAATATGGACACCAATGATTTCACCACTCGCTTTTTTGACCTTTTTCAGTTGCCTGGGGTAAGAAAGCAAGGATGGACGTCCGGCTGTGGTGACATGTTCTGGCGGTGACATACCTGAGGAAATACCAGAACCGTGACTTGGCGACGACTTCGTTGGGCGCAAAGATGCGCATACGGTAGATCTTGGGCGTAGGATCTGATTCGGTGGGGAGATGGCGCCCGACGACTTGGTATTCTTGAATGGCCATCCTAGATCACGTTAAACCATCAGCACACGCATCCACCACGAAGACATGGCATCCATCGTTATGGAGCGTTGAACGCATGATATAGACCCCATGACGCGATTAAATATAAGCGAGAGACGGTACGCACTCTTTTTTTTGGTTTGTTCAAGTCTTGATCTGAGCCGTTGACGTTGTCGACGACGATGAGAGGCCTTGAGATGTACAGTTTGGCCTTGTTTGCTATACAGCTGAGTTTGAAGTTGATCACACGCACGACATTGCAGAGCTTGTAATAGTAGTAAATCTAGTTTGAAGGGTTGCTTTGTCGTTGAACGAATAATAATATGACTGTATTATCGAGTTGCCATTCGTACCAATAAACGAAAAAAGTCCAATACATCGATCAACATCAATGAAACACACGTCTATTCAAATCAACAATAACCATGAGGGGCCATCGACAAAAAAGCCTTCTCATGGTGACATGTAGCAGCTCTGGTAAAGGAACACGGTTTCCCCACTGAACCCCCCCCCCTCTTCGAGAAAAGAGTGTTCGAGGTGCGCTCCAGCTGAACTGCATGCATCGTTCTCGGACTTGCGGTAGGCTCCTACAAAGTGGGGACAAAAAAAAAGAACACGTAGGGGGACAATAGTGCGAGTCCGATGAAATGAGTTTAAGAGAGTAAATGAGAGACCCGATGGCACTGTTTTCTGAAGGGAGGTTTAGGGCCGGTTGGAAGACTCGCTTCTGGAGAGGTTGAGAATGCTAATTCCTTTCCGTAGCCAACTCACACTTGTAACGCATACCGGTCGCGCCTCACAATAAATTCGATCCGACATGCGCGCATACGAGGGGTACGTCGTCCAAGGGACGGACAGACATTTTGAATAGGTGGAATGCTAAACGAAAATCAAATATACACGCTTGCTAGCATATAAATTTATTCCCAGAAAGAAAATGAACGTGTATTAAAAGGAGCATAGTCGTCAACGTCTATACCGAGGTATCGGGAGGAGCAACGTGAAAGAAATCAAGGAAAAAGGTCTGCCTCGCCAGCGAGAGCTTGCAAAAAAAAATACATTTCATACGTGTGATGGTGTGGCCACGGATCCAAACAGACTGGACGCGATAAGCGAGCCTGGGATGCGCGGCTATTTTGATTAGATTTGCTTGTCTTCGTCATAGTGTACACTGCGCCAGCGCGTCGGGATGTTCATGTGGTATTTGCAGAGTGATCAGAAATGAAGTGCATGCGGAAGCTTGTGTAAAGTGTCAAACCCAAATATACATTCTAAGACATTCGGAACCTAGACCCGCAGCATGACATTCAGACATCAAGGGCAAGATATGACCGCATACGAACCGTAAAGCTGTCATGTTCATCATGATCGATTCGCTAAGCCAAGAGTTTCTGTCACACAATAGCATCACGTGTTCGTGGTGAGTGAACATCAATCACGGTGAATGATCGGATTGTGGTACGTTGTTGGAGAACGGGTTGTCGCGGGGCACACCTATGGGCGTAACCACCCCGAAAACATCCCCCTCGCCCTCGTGTCCATGCTCATCGCTGAGCACCCCATCTTGAACGGGTGTTCCCCTGGTCTGGCTCCTGGTCTCGGCATCTTCCTGGGTCCCGAATGTCGTCGTACTGTACAGTCTATTTTTCACCACCTGACAGTTTGGGGTGAGAACCAGAGACGATGCATGGATAAACCAGAAAAAGAAAAAGAAAAAGAAAGAAAACTCACACCACCGATAGGCCGCGAGTAGTCCTCAAAGTCCCTCAAACTGGCATCACTATACCCTTGAGTTCGCAAACGGGGATGTAAAAGACCTTCCGCAAGACGTGACTCTTCTGTAGGTGCCGGTGACGGAGCGGCTGCCAACCTGTCAGTTGGAAACGCCGTTACAGGTTGGAGCGCCCCGGGACTAAAAGCTACCGGTCTAGGCTCATGAGGATCATGTGTCGGCGTTTTGTCCTGCATTAGATGTGATCCTTCATGAGGCGAGTGGTCCAATGAAAGCACGTCTCCCGTTCCTGAATATGGCGAAGGCGGTTGCGGATCAGGGTTGGAAAGGATGAATGAAAACCGTCGTCGTTGCGGCGTTGCTACTTGTACCTGTATTGGAGGCGGGGTGACTCGACCACCGGCATATTTCTCAGGGTCTATATCCACCAAAAGTCTTGTGGGGGACGAAAGGTCCTTGTTCGAGGAGCGAGGAGAGGGTGTAAGTCCTCCGATGCGTAAACGTCCCAACAAGGCGCGGACGCCCCCGACAGGACTTCCTCGTCCGTGCTTCTCATCCATACTATCCGGGTAAAATGTAGAGGTCGGACTTCTGTTTTTTCCTCTCCCATCCTTTTCTCCAACACTTTGCTTGTCCCCTTGTTTTTCCCTGTCAGAAGAGATCGAACCTCGATCTCTCCACGATTTGAAGCTTGTGGGGGGAACTCCAAAACCATGTCGACCACTTGCTGCTTTCTTCCCTATACTCCCACTGGAAGAGCTGCTCTGTCTGCTGAACCCAAACCTGAATCCCAAGCTTTGGCGATGACTGTACGTGCTAGACAGTGCTCCCTGAGACGAAACACTTCTAAGAACATCGAAACTACTTGGTGTACCGCTCCGCGTGTACCCGTATGATCCACTTCCGGAAGCAGTCCGTGCATGATACGATCCCGAGGAATCGTGTGGGATAGTGGGATACGTACTGCTGGGACTGTATATTGAAGCTGGCGGTGACCCAAACGCAGACCCAAAGCCACGTCTGATGCTTCCGGGGTCGGTTAGGGTAGTAGGGCTGACGCCACCAGTAGATACGCCAGCAGCGACCTCCGAAGTCACTTTCCCAATGCCCAGAAGTGGTTCTTCACTTCCCGTCCGTGTCCTCGAGAGAGCGTCAACTGAGCCAGAACCAGAACCAGAGCCTAGTGTCTGTGAGCGGGCGTAGTGGGAGCTATAAGATGGCGTAACACTGTGCCCACTAAACCATGTAGTGGCATCCGGACCCGGTGAACTTTTCCGACGCGTGCCCATGAAGTACGCAGATGGTGGGGGGGTAGGCTTTGTCGTTCGAAGACTCGAGTGCGGTGATGTGGGCAGAGGTGACAGTAGAACCGGGTAAGGCGGGCCGTCAGCGAGAAGTGGATGAACGGGTAGTGTCGGAGATGACGCTCGGGTGATATTGTCATCCCTATCAATGTCAGTCCGAGTATCATGAGGTGACCCATAAACTCCTCCAGTGCTCCCTCCTTCATTGTTTGTACCAGGCCTTTCCGTTAAGTGGAGGGCCGCAAGGATACTAGCATAGCGTCCTTCCATAGTTGGACTTGTTCGATCCGCGAGACTTGCGTCGCCGTGGCCACCTCCAGACCCATATTCAAGCTCACTCGCATCGAGTACCTCATCATCAAGGGGACCAGAGGCATGGTCCACTGGGGGACCAAGTGCGGTTTCTTGGACCAGCTTACGATGGCGTCTACGAGCACAGAAAAGCCATAGAGCAGCGAACGCCAATGCGCCGACAATTCCCAGTATGATTGCCGCGACGGTACCTGGTGAGACGTGAACAGGACTGTAATGCATGGATGTGGACCCCGAGAAGCATTGCCGTGAACGAAAATAGCAACGGAACAAACACCAAGCATCAAAGATCGCGTCCCAGATTGACGGACAATAGCCAGAAAAGTAAACCCGATGTGATCAGAAAAGAGAGTCAGTCGAGGACGAACAGATGATGACGACACAGGGGCAAAATGCAAATAAATTAGAGTAGTGGAACTCGAACTGGAGGTATCAAGAGAATGAACCTCTAGATCACGCATGGAACCACGGAGGGCAAATGAACAAGAGAAACAACCCATCCACTTACCCGTTAAGCGCGTTCCCGGGAGGTTGGGTGCTCAACACTATGCCTGAGGTGACAATAGCAGTGGAGGTTCCCTGAACCGAAAGGAAGGACGTAATTATCCAAGTAGATGTCGCAACTGGCCATGGAGTTGAAGAAGCTGAGCCGACTGACGTCACCAAAGTGGTTGGAACAACAACAATGCTGGTGGAATCTGGAGGCCTCTCTGTTGTCGCAGACATGGAAGTAGGTAGCGAGGTAAATGGCGAACTGGAGGGATGGGACGAATCTGAAGATAATGGAGCGGGTAACGAGGATTGCGTTGCAGGAAATGAGGAGGGGGACGTCGGCATAGATGTCGAAGTATATTCTGACATGGATGGCGGGTTCATAGAAGGGGGTTGAGAAGGAGACGACAAAGCCACCGAAGACGAAGTCCGTGTTGTCCCGGACGAAGACGAAGGAGTCGTGGGGAGAGCAGAAACGCCAGTATCAGACCTAGAAGCAGAGGATGGCGGCAGGCTCGTACCCCTGGTACCTGTGTCCGTAGTGGGTGTTGGGAGATCCAAAGTAGAGAGGATGCTGAAATTGACCTACGGTGAGTGGTGGGAGAGCACACCAGTGGAATGTATCACCTTGGACTTGGCAGGCTGGAGGGGTTGCTAATTCCAAGCAGGTAATGAGGGGATGACATCGTTGAGCAGGCAACAGACCGAAGGGATCGGAAATCTGATGGAGAAGTGGTACAAGACGAAGGTGGAACCCAGGACTGATTAGGTGGTGCAACTGGGGGCGTGGACAAGGGCAGCGAGTCCGGGAACGGGTAAGGACTGACCGAGAGAATATTGACCGAGATGGTCCCGGAAGCAAAGACTGTGGAGTTCAAAGCAAAAGATGACGGATTGATGAACATGTGGTGGGGTGCATGTGGGATGTATAGGTAAGTGTTGGCGTGCGTGAAAGACGTGAGGGTGAACAACGTGAAAGAGGTCGTGGTGGAGAGGAAAGGAAAATAGGAACCGCTTGCCGAGGATGTTGTAGGCTGAGGCGAGGGACTCTGTTAGGCAGACGTTACGACAATAAGCGACAGTGTACGACACGACTGGAATAGAGGCATTGTAATATACGTTACGGCGTCGATTCGGTGCAGTGTTGCCCAGAATGGAGAGTTATCCAGAACGAGTACAAGAGTGAAGAACGGTGCAATAAACGGGCGTTTCCAACACTGCACTGGAGCAGAACAGCAACGGGGACTTCAAGGTTCGCAAGCTTGACAAGGCCGAGTAGCGCGCTAATGGGTTACTAGCCTCTGTTGCAATAATTGGTCCGTTTAATTGGACCAGCGCTCTCGTCGAAGCGAGGTGTTGGTGCCCACATCACAAAAGGAACGTCTTTGTGCGGGGAGAAGGAGGAGGAAAGGCGGTCGATTCATCTGCACGGCCTGACAGTGGTGGTATGACACGTGACAGCGACTAGCCTGCCATAGGCTAACTTGAGTAGTGAAACCAAGGCCATGCGCACACTGCATTGTGCCAGTGTCTAGGGCGTACTTACTTATGTCACTCACTATGAACACCTCAGGACGGTAAATTGAGGGACATAGTCCCTAGGTGAGTTCCAATCTTTGATTCCCCTGTAACGTTCCATTTTACCCCGTCCCTTCACTGCCGAAGCAGGCAATATCCTTCTACAACACTGACGACAGGGCGGAACTCAGTGTCAGCCACATTGCAGTCGTGTGACGCCTCTTCTGACGTCCCACTTGCTGCTACGGCTGTGTTCGATCACATCGGAACCCCTGGAACCCTTGTGCGAGCTCCTGTGTGGTCGAAAATTAGGTCTTGACACCCAAACTTTCGCCACCCAGGGTCACGAACACCCGCAAAACCATGGAAATGCCAGCAGCCAAGCTTATAGTATTCCTGTCTGTGGAGCTATAAATATGCCAGCCGTGCGAAAGTCACACGGCAACCCTGTGGGTACGTTTTCACAATTAACGCTTCGTGTGATTCGACAAACTATTCCATCTTGCTACAGATTTACGACATGTGGGGCAAAGATATCTCGTCAGAGGATCTGATGAGCTATCGTATCGAACGGGCTACCATGACTCCAGATTCACCGCGAGATACTGCTTCGACGCGTTGTTGACCGATTGCATGTCATGTTGCTCGCACCAGTAACTAACCCTGGTTGACCCACGGTCGCCATCTTAATCCGGCCTTAATTTCATCCATCGTATTGGCAAAGACCGCAGGGGAGTACGCGCGCCACATCGGTGTCTGGGATCTCCCCGTTGAATCCTAACCAAGCTCACATTGGCTAGCCCCAGGCCCGATTAGCCAACCGGCCAAATAATGAAGACCGAAGAGAGTCGGACGTCTTTCAATCAGACAACTTGTGGGATGTTCACAAGTAATAACATGGTTTGGTACTTGCTTTTCAATGAGCATCGAGTAGAAGCCCGTGTGTCAACGGAATGAAAAGCATAAGGATCCAACTGATGGAGACCGTTGAACTCATCAGCGCCAAGACAAAGCTTTCCCACGGTACAGCGTGTTCCTGTTCGTCCTGATGCGAAGGTACCCTATTGCAGAGCAGGAACGCAACTATAATTGTCGGGTGACAATTTCATTCTGTAAGCTCTTCAGCTGACTACGTACAGTGCAGAATTATCAACCCCTGTGTGTCCGAATTGCTCTGTGGGGTGCAACGCGCAGTATGCGCCGAAACACCCATACAGTGCTTTCGAAAGAGCCGCATGTTCCATCCGGAGATTTGAAAGCTCTAGTATGTTGTTCACTAGTTTCTGGTGCCAGACAACAGTAACCGGAAGCTGTCCTTGCTTTCCACAGGCTGGGATAGCAAACGCATTGCATGAGATTCTCACCACAAAAGGAGGTAAGTGGCTTGTTCCATCTCACGAGTCGCGGCTGGGTCGGGTTGCTTGAGCTTTGCTTTCACACCACCGCGGCAGCCTAATGTGAGTGTTCTCGATCAGATGTTTCAAATACAAATACAGCTTCACCAAACGTTGTAACAGATTTCACCCCTGCATGTATCAAGCAATCTCACACCACTCAGTGATCAATCAATCATGACTGATCGTACCATCCAGCCTGTGTCAGGTGTGCATGGAGCCACGTGACGCCCCATCGGTAAGTGCTCTGATCAAACCCCACAATGCATTGCTACATCTTTCAATTGTTACGTAGGTTGCAACTTTAACCATGTAATCACACCTAGTGACTCCCTTCTTTCACTTAAAAGTAGGTCACTCGAAATTGGGAATTAAAGACACATCGTATGGGAAACGTAGAATACTGACAGGACTGATCACAGGACATACCCCCAGTAAATGCCACAACGAAATGTTTGAGCACTCTATGGCCATTTAATCAGCACCATTAATGGTTATTTGTCACTACCACCTCATAAGCACAATTAGCCCCCTTGAATCGCCCACCGTAGCCTGGTTTTTATGGCGCGCGACGGGGCTCTGAGGTCAGCCAATGTGCTCTCTGTTTAAAATGGCGCCTCCACTGAACATCCGTAAGCCAGATGGTCTAATCGCAACCAACGATAGGTAAGCAAACTGTTCTTCTGGCTGTCCTCCATCGATCCGCATTGTCTTACCCTCTGTTTTGGCTCTGGATACCTAGAAACGTCTACGATTCCATCCGTACCATCGAGTAAACTCCTCGGCTCAAACGTAGCCTAGGTGTCCCTCGGCTGATGATCAAACCGTCTCTTCCCTATTATTTAATAATTCTCGACAAGAACAAACCGTTCAGTATCTCTCCGCCACGGCACTCCGATGACTGCACGGGACCCGCTGTAAGCCAAGCCGCGGAGAAGTCGCCGCATCCCAGATATGGATCTTGCTTTGCCCCGTCGTCGTGTTTTCTGTTTAAGCATGGAAGCTTAAAGTCGGTTCGAACCGGCGTTCGCAGGTCTTTTGTTTGTCCTCTTTTCTTTGACTATCTTCTGATAGTTGACGCGAAGGCTGCATCATCCTTGCGCCGTCCGGTATAATCGCTATTGGCTGCTGTTCCGACAGATTGGGGTACAGTTTATCAAGTGAACTGGCCAACAAAACTTGGAAACGTAATGACACCGTTTTGCCAAACGCGAGGGATCTGCGGGAGGAGGTTTCATTGCCGAATTCAGTCTCCTCGCTTTGCATGCTGCACATGTGCATAACAACAGTTGAAATGATCTGCTGAATCTTCGTGTTTCAGCCGCCCTACGCACCCACATTAACATCCTTACACCTACTTTGGTTGTGACAGTTGTGTGCACCGAACGGAAAGATCCGTGGTTTCCAAATGGTGCAGCTGCCGGTCCTGTACCGGCCGTCAGTACCTTCAGTGTGACAGTGTGATGTGATCTTCTCTCTCTGCCTTTCCTTTGCCACAAAAATGATCGGAGTTGATCGGCAACTCAAAACGAAGATACCCACGAAGCATAAGATGCTTGTCTCTCGCTCGTGTATTTGAAACATTCGATAGTGATAATTCGGGTGCATCCAGGCCAGGTTTTCTATATACGTTGGCATCGAGCGATCAATCGCATCATGCGATGTCCCTACAAGGAGAGGCAGATTGTAAATGGTTTTTTGCTTATCACGCGACGGATGAAGGCGTTGCACGTGCAGCTTTGCATTTGTGACCTTTTTCACTGGGAACAACACATGAATATTATCACGCAGTCTCGTCCGAACTAGTTGAGTTGAGACGGATGGTCTTACCTCCTATCTTGGTTTCCATGTTGCTGACCAAGCTGACACTGCCCAGTCGTCTTGTTACCGATACGAACTATTTTCTCTTCATCCCAGTATATATGTATATGTTTCTTGATCGTTTAAGTATCTATCTGTAAAACTCACGTAGACCGAAAGTGCCTTATGGCTGTCCTGTGAGAACCCAACGAACCAAAAATTGTGGGTTGCCATGGTGCGCCTGCGCCAACTGGATCGTTCGTTGGCACTGTTGGAGCACGCCTCGTGTACAAGCCCCTTCGGGAACCACCGCCCGACGATCAACGCTTCGGTTCTGGAAATTCGTCTGTGGTCAAAGGGAGTGGGAAAGGACGTGAGGGTATTCTCATGAACCCTGAACGGTTGATATGGCAGGGCTGGCTTGGAATATCCTGGGAATGCCGAGAGCCTATAGCCCTCGGAACGGCAGCATTGAGCGTTCCGTCAAGGGAGTCCGTGTTAGTGTTGAACCGGGATACCGTTGCTGCAGTGCGGCCCGAACTTTAGTCGTGTGCGCGGTGAGCGCGATATGATCATCGATGAGGATCCCAGGTCAGTCGCGGTATTACCGTAAATCATCTGCTAGGCCTCATACTTACCCCGTATGATATATAGATCAAGCACCGAAACTGGCACCGAAAGCGGAAGACTCGAGAGTCCCTCGTGGCGAGCGACACTGGAACGTTGGTGAGCCACCGTTGAGGAGACAACGTTCGCCGCTTACCTGTTCTGTTGTGTTTCATGCGTCCTTATACCAGCCAGCTCTCTTCGAACGGCTTCCATACGCTGGCGGAACACCGTCACAGCCCTCGCTAAATTCGAGTTCGCAACAGATGGCTGATAGTTGATTAGCAACCTGACCGACTTTCGCTTGCGGTCTCTGACAGCCGAAAGGGATGGCGGTAATCGGACCCTCACTAACACCGGGATGGCCCGCTAGGTTTGCTTAAACCGTGTATGTCAGGAACTCCGCCTTGGCAACTGTGGCCTCGTCCACAGAACTCCGGCTATCTGACGGCACGAAACCATATGGTACTAGTTTGAGTTCTCCATGGCAATCACAGGTACCCTTTGACCGCTTTAGTTTTCCTGGTGATTCGGACCACCGGGTATGCCTCGAACGTTCTTCAGTCATTTGCGGCTATCGGGCAGTGTAGTACGTAAGTGGCCCAGCTCGTGCTTCCTAATAGATATAAATCTACGCCCAGGACCATGAACTTCGTTTCCCCATTCTATCCCACTGAAGCTTCCTGTTGTCTCTCCAGTAGTCAACATGGCCAATCTCGCCGGCGAAAGGCCCATATCTTCTCTCGAGGTTTACGAGCAAGATACGAACACCCGACCACCCTACTTTCTGACATGGGCTGAAGTTAAATTGCTGAGCATCACTGGGGTTAGTGCAATTCTCCTTGGAGACGAGCGCACATAACGAATATTCCTCTTTATCATAGGTTGGGTTCTTCCTGGATGGTTTGTCTAATACTTTGTCATGGTTCGAGGCATATTCACCCTCCTTGTAACAGCTTATGATCTCTTCATTATTAATGTGAGCGCAATTTCCCTGGCTGCGGAATGATCCCGTTTAACCCATCATCCTAGCCTGTTGCGACCATGTTGCAATACAGATTGTATGGGGGCAAGAGCCTTCCTAATAATCTCTCGGGTCTGTTGAAGGCTTCGGCCAACATTGGTAGTGTCATCGGTCAATTTGGCTTCGGTATTTACACAAGCACTTCGATCCCCCGCAGTGGCTCATAATCCTATCCAGGGTATCTCGCGGATGCTCTTGGGCGTAAAGCTGTTTGTAAATATTGCTCTGTATCTCTGAAA
>JBBPKO010000068.1:4277-28153 GCA_038089295.1 Xerocomus amazonicus
TAGAATACATGCCTGGTTGAATGGGCTTCCCTTTGACGCGTGCAGCCCAGCTGCCCCCATGATGGCCGCCAGGAACCTTGAGAAACTCGGTTGTTATCTGGACATTGTTGAGGCTGTCCTCCAGAACCTGTACACCACCCTGACGAGAGTCAAATATTGTCCATGTGTAACGGTCCAGCCCATCGCTTTGGTCACATGCATGACGTGGCTCTGAACGTTGTCAGCTAAGACGGTCTATTAGCAATAATATACAGCGCACTCCCGAATGACTGGTAATTCTGCGTTCCAAACCAGATGAGTCCAGTCACAAGTGACTGGGGCAGCCTTGGGCGAACACCAAAATACAAGCCTGAGCGATAAGCACCCCACTTTAGGTCTTCAGTAGCATTGTCCAGTAATGAAAATGTCTGGAGAGGCAGTAAGAACAGGAACAGCCAAAATAGCTGCATGTCGGGTAGTACTTTTGGAATTACTTGGAATCAACATCGACTTCTACTGTTGTCATGTGACCCAACAATTATAGTGGCAGTGGGTCCGAAAATAGTCACACGTGTTGTATGTAACAAAGTTTAAACGGAGTTTTAACCAAATCTTGGCTGCTGTGTTGCCGGAACTGATGGTGGCAGACAGCAGCCTCTGGCGGACACTGGATGTAACAGACTGGAATTGAATATTCCGACCCTTCAATCACTCCGAACACCGTGTGAACTGTGAGCCACCCTTCGGCACTCCCGGCAAATCCAGGCGGCGATTCAATCACGCAAATTATGCCGAATGCCGAATTTCACCTCGCTCCCGCCCCTGGGATCAACCGCATCCCTTGTGCGGGCCCGCCCTATGGTGGCGTATGCCAGCAGTGTGCCGGATGTCTGTAATAAGTGCATTAGTGGCCACTGGAGACTGTGGGAGAGTGTACACACTGGCAATCGTCTGGCGTCCTACGCAGGACTACAGCGGAGCGGGCAAGTAGCTCCAGCAAAGTCCATAACGAGCTACAGTGGAGTAGTACGCGTACGCGAGACTCCGGCAAAGTCCGTAACAAGTGCGGCGGAGTTCACCGTCCCGTCGTCCGACTGGGTGTGCCAATCACCGCGCCAGGGTGTCTCAGAGGACACCATGCAAAAGATCCACCCCACGTGTCGACGGAAATCATCGGGTATGTCATTGAAAAATAATATACAAATCAATGTCTGTCTGTCAACCACTCGTATGGGTCACCACAGCATGCCGTAGCGGCGGGATCACTCCAGACATGGGATTCAAAGTTAAAGCTCCGCCCGAACTTCATTAGCATCACGTGAGGTGGTTGGACACGTGAGGTGGGTGTTCGGAATGTTCGGAGGCTCGGAATATTTATTTCACATATGTCCTCAGATGTAAGATGTGGCCGGCATGGTCCATCAGAGCAAGGGATGACAGAATGTGTCAGTGGAGTATGTTACTGAATGGCAGAGTGCGGCGGTGGATGGCAGGTGTTGAAAATCAACTAAGCACAGCAGCGTACGACAAAAACCTATCAACAACGTTTCATAGCTAAGAACAAGAGAGGGCAGAAACTACTGTAGCTTACTGAAGGTAGTACGCCCCACACGTGGGAGTTATTTCTTGATATCCAGCGGGCCCAACGCTAGGCCGTGCGGCGGCTAGCTACTTTAATTCAGGCTCCGCCGAAACTTTGTTACATACACGTGACTATTTTCGGACCTACTCGGATGTCTTTCTTAGCACTGCTGTACAACAATTATTATTAGTGGTATGCACAGCTCGTGCGAGATCAGTATGCGTTGATATCTGCAGCACCAAATGTGAGAGTGAGACAACCTGAAAATGGCATCAGGGTTGATCTCAGGCGCTGTGAATTGATGGACCCACCGTCACCAAATGGCACAATTACCTCGTACATCCTCTCTCCTCCTAAGGTGCATTAGATCCGAGGGCTGTACCTCTCCGTGCTAGGCAGCTCTCAACCGTAGTTACGACTCGTTGACGGCGATCCGAACCAACCTTTCAATACGTCTACATAACTATTGTGGCAGTGAGACACTTAATGATTATTTAAACCCTGCCTCAGTCAGCTGGTAGCCAGGTAGCCAGATCACTCGACGCCACATTCATATCTCCCAGGTTTACCTGAAGCAATGGGTTCGCTCAGCATTGCACTAGACGGTGCTACAGTCGTTGCTGGACCTGCTTCCGTTGCCAACCGCAGCGAACTAATCAAGGAACGTAGCGACGACTTCCCAGCTAAACCATACCGGCCAATCCCTAACGGTGTCTCCAAGGTCGTGACTATTGGACATGATTTCTCCAAGTCAGATTTTGCGATGGAGGACAGACCGTTCTTCGTGCCGATTGGTAAAGATGGCGTCACTGCCGCATTGCAGAAGCTCGACCAGCAATTGAAACAGGTTCGTGATGTGTCGTACTCCGCAACCATCATGCTCATTCGCGCATCACTCTTCAGACCGGACGTAGTAGTGTATTGTCCAAGAAGGTGAGTGCTCTAAAGTTTGATCCCTGATCTTGCAATTGCCAGTTCTGAGTTACAACCTGCACAGATACCCGTCTCCTGGATTGGCCGTGAAGTCCCTCCAGGAAACCTTGGCTTAATCAACCACGGTGGTCTCCCAAAGGTCTTGACGCGCCCAGGTCGCTATCCAGGTTTTCCTCTTCGTAACTGGTGGGCTCGGGAGTGGTGTGGAACCCAAGGACGTGAGTGACAACTAGCCATTCAAACCATACGACTGAACTTTATCTTCTAGTGTCGGATACCGCTATCGAGTTCAAAGGTTTGACCGTGGTGCAAGTTTCCCAGAACCAGGTAGCTTTTCATCAATATTGTTTGAATTTGGTGCTGACGTAGTTGTAGGCGGCGGTCGTGTCCGATCCACAGGTCAGCTCATTTTGCCGTTTTTTGCCCTCTTGGATTCACACCTCCAGAAACTATAGAACCGGATCTTTGTCATCAAGAACTCAGGTTTTGTCGCGTATGCGGTCGAGGGCACATATAATGTGCTGGCAATAGTTGATCAAACACATCTGCAAACCACTATCCAGGACCACGTTACGGGTGTCACGCTCGGGTGGTATGTTGATTTTCATCCGAGTCCTTCATGTGGCTTGATTGTTGTAAAGGTCCCACGAGGTTAAGATGAGAAGCCGCATCGGCACTGGAAGAGACCAGGAATATGTTGTCGCGCTCTTGTTTGTCACGACCTTCAGAGCACCGTTCACTACGTTGACACAATCTTTGTCAGCCTGAATATTCCTGCAAATAACTGTGCCATCCTGCAGCGCGGAGATGACCTCGAGCTGCTTCCCGCAGGACAACACTACATTACGAACCCGAACGTTACTTTGCGAGGGCTGTACACTTTGGGAGAAAACCAGCTCGAGATGCCAACGAAGGACATGTGGGTGCAGTATCAAGACAATTTCTGACTCGTGTCTCAATAATTTTATATAGTTTCACAAGAGATCAGGTTCCCGTCGGCCTCCGAATTTACCTCAAATGGTGAGTACTTTATTCGGTTGTTAAACTAGCTCAAGTACTGATTTGCGAAAGGCAATTGGTTGAGCCACTGAAAGTGAGTGTTGAAGATATCCTCGTTAACAAGGTGATTCTGACGCAGCGTGGAGCTTACAACCCACGGGTACTCCACGCCATATGACGCGCTCCGTGACAAGACCCAGTCAATTCTGACGCAAATCGTTGCACACCGTACGAGTTATTGCTGCTATGACAGGCACATGACTGATTTTTCAAATAGTCGACTATAGCTCAATGGTCAAACAACGATCACTCGGGCCGGACAATTTGGACGATGGGACAGATCCTTCATCTGCCTTCCTCGACGCCCTTCGAACCCGTGCAATGGATGAAATGCACGAAGCTGCATTAGAGTATGGTATTGTGCTGAAGGATCTCGGTGTGTTTCATTTCATGGTTTCATCACGTCCGTCCCACTCACAGTACCATCAATAGCTGTCATTGACAGGCAGTTCAAGGGCGAGATCGCCTCTACAATGGACAAACTTACCACCAGGGCTCTCCAAGCACAAGTAGAAGCTGCCGTATGTCTCCATTACTTTCTCGTTTTTCATTGACGCCATCCTCGTCTCAGAACGTCGACAGGGAGAATTCGAACAAAGTGAAACAAGAAGAGGGGGCATTGTCAGTTGCACGCATCAAGGCACAAGCACGTAACGTACGTCTCAGGAACAGATTTTACTAAGCGAAAACATCACTGATAGACTCGTTCTGAAGACGCAAGCTGATTCTGAAGCTTATAGCGTTATTGCCGCAGCTAAAGCCCAAGCGGAACGTACAAAGATTGAAGCACTTGCGCAGGCAGAAGCCATCCGCCTCACCGCTGAAGCAGATGCGGAGGCCGTCCGGATCAAAGCCACAGCAGATGGTGAAGTCGTAGATCAGTTCGCTCGGGAAATGGGAATGAGACGAATCGAGGTTTCACGTGTCAAGGCCTTTGGGGACAGAACCGTCTTTGCATCTTCTGATGGGCCAGGAAGCCAACTGGGAAGTGCGATGGCAGTGGGAATGGCAGCAGCAATGGGAAGCAGCGGACGGAAGTGATAGTCTGTGACAGCAGAGAACATAGGCTCATGTTGCTATCATTGCCACCTAGTACATATTACACACTTAATGTCTTTCTGATGCTTATTCTGACGCTTATTTATCTAACTGGTATTGCTATTCTTCACTTGTGCGGGAGTGCTGGCTCGATGTTACCCGTTTTGGTAGTCGTTGGGGGCCCAGCCAGCAGGGGAGGGGTGGTTGAGTCACAGTCACAGGTCACGACAGTCAAGAAGCTTTGAAAGCCCACATTGGGTTCACTGCTGTACCTTTATCCCCAACGCTGACCACACCTCACTCTTCCATACACCACCCGTCAACTCACTCGTCCACGCTAATTTGTGTCATCCATTCACAATGAGGTCGAAATTCAAGGACGAACATCCCTTTGGTAAACTGTGTTACTGCTCTGCATGTCATTAGCGGACTGAAGTGGCTACTCAGAGAAGCGCAAGCAGGAAGCTGAGCGTATTAGACAGAAGTATCCTGATCGTATTCCCGTCAGTGCTCGTTTCCAACAGAATCCATGTCCTGGATTGAAGTCGAAAACCACTAAAATTTAGGTTATCTGCGAGAAGGCAGACCGAACGGATATCCCAACGATCGACAAGAAGAAGTATCTTGTGCCTTCTGTAAGCGTCCATTTTTCATGGATTGTATGCGATGGATATCTGATTTCTGTCTGTTTCACAGGACCTAACTGTTGGTCAATTTGTCTATGTCATTCGCAAACGCATCAAGCTTGCCCCAGAGAAGGCCATATTCATCTTCGTCGATGAGGTTCTTCCCCCTACTGCTGCTCTCATGAGCGCCATATACGAAGAACACAAGTCTGTCCTGTCCCAAAATGCTTTACTCTCGAGCTGATTGGGATATTTGACAGGGATGAAGACAACTTCCTCTATGTTAGTTACTCGGGCGAGAATACGTTCGGCGAGGAGGGCTGGATCGAACTATGAACATTTCGTGAAGCTATGATCTGCCGCCGCGTGAGCTCCGATTTGATAGACCATAGGCAACAAGCACATCAGAAGTCTCCTACTTCCTTTCCCCCCGCAGAACCCGCCGACATACCCTCCTTTCTGTCTGCTTGCCTTTGTACACTACTTTGTGACCCCGGTCTGATTCTTTGCCTCTGTTTTTCTACTGTTTCGAACTACAAGTGAATGAATCTTGTATCTGGATAATGATTTCATGGTTCCATTGCTTTGAGAACGTGAGACTTATTCACAGAATGACAACTGAACCTGGGCACTGCTGCGGACAATGCACAACGCATGAACTTGGTGATCCTTCCCGGCGCTTCCACGAATGTGTAGAATACTATGGCTGATACAGTTTAATAGCACGAGCTCTCCCTTCTCCATAGCCCGAGCCCGAGCAGAAAAATCCGTCTTCCTGCCGCTATGAAGCTGCGGAACATGTTCACAGTGTATTCAGGTTCCAGTCTGTGGGGTCACGTGCCGCGACGAGGCACACTAGTCAATACATACATACAATGACCATAACAGAGAAATTCTGACCCGCACTCATTTTCTGTGTAATTATTTTCTTCGAATATGAAATCTGAATTTCGCAAGCGGAAAACAACAACAACAACAAGAGTTTATTGAAAAGTCATGTTGTCGTACGAATCCGCTCGTCCCATTCCGACTTCGACCATCTTCCATCTTCATGCTGCTATCGATTCATTGGATCACTCCTCGATGATCGGTAGCGTGGCCGAGTTGGTCTAAGGCGTTGGATTTAAGAAATTTGAATCCCAATGGGCGCAAGTCCGCGCGAGTTCGAACCTCGCCGCTACCAATTCTTTTTTCTGGGGGCTGGTGGATGATTCATACAGGAATGGATTTGCTATCTCACTACCTGAGACTTAACAATACATGGCACAAACCTTTGCAACTCCTGACTGGTACCTATAGTTCCTTGGCCCAATCGGGGTTAGAAAAGCTATCACCAATGAGCAAGACTGCATCGACATCATAGAGGGTTACTCACTCCTTCGATGTTGTCTGCCCCTCCGGGACGTTGTCGGACCCTAATGAACGGCATAAGTTGACACCAGAGATACACTAGATAAGACTTGTCTGCCTTCGAGTCGGGACAAACTGCTCTGTGTTATCCTCGGAAAAAATATTTGCCATACTACTTGTTCCTCCCGGCGTAGTGCGAACGCGTCTACAAGATCGAGTAAGGTAAAGAAATCCCGTGTACAAATTGGCACGCTGACCGCGAAGGCCTAGAACCGCTCGACTACCGGATGGTTAATGCCACCAAATGGGTGGATAATGTATGTGCCGTGCTTACGTTCGAATAGTTAGCGGACGGTGGCGGGGGAGCAGTGGCCAAAGCATCATCGGCGAATTCTTCTCCAACGAAGCGCTGGACACTGTTATCAAGGGGCGATTGAGCAGTCGGGGCAACAGGCGCAGTCACTGAAATAGAAGATTAATATCCCCCTTTGGGGATAGACAGCCATCCTCCTCACCTTCGGTCGTCGTTTCCTCCGAGGCAGAAGAGAGTGCTATTTCCCCAAACTGCGCATATCCTGAAGAAATAAGAATTATTCTTGATGGGGCAGGATATGGACAGAGTGTGGTTACGCGGCAGCTTCTGGATGTTGGTGAAGCCTGGGTCGACAGTGACGCCAGTGTACCTGGCTGGGTGCTGAACTTGCCGCTCCGCGCTCGCTAACACATCTCTCCACTTACTTGAGGAACTCCACAAGACTGCGTTTCGTGAAGACGATCTTGGTATTATCCCAGTCCAACATGCCTGTGGTGTGATAAGTTGGAGTGGCGGTACGGGGACGTAGAAACGTACCGAGATGCATTGGCCAGTCCCTTTCCTTCGATATATCGACAGCCTGAGATGGGTTAAATCTAGAATCCGAAGGCGGTCAGCACATGCCTTGGATCGCGTCGCGCAAACGTACGTAGAAGACATTGAACGGAAAGTATGACGTGAAGAGGTCAACTAACTGGGTGGCGCTTGAACCGAACGCGAAGAATCTCAACTCAAACTCAAATCCATCCATCTCGATCTCACCATCAGTAATTGCTGGCCGTAAAACTCATCAAATGAATTCCTGGAAGCATCAATCGTCTAAATTGTTTCACAGCACGGCGCAGCCGGTAAAGTTGATATGCAAGTCATGTACAAAGTGAGCGATAAACTAGGGTGTTAAAAACCAACTTCTTGGAACCGGGAGAGTAACAATGAAAACAGGAAGAGCACTAGCATATTTAACAGAAAGCGACTATACGAATGCCATGATCGATTGGAGCGTCCTCTGTACGTCTGTCGTAGTTGAAATAAGAGTTTGTTTGTTGCAGCGGAAGAAGGACATGACTTTAGATAACAATGTGACGGGACATTCGGAATGGTGTGCCCAGAGATGGGGGATAAGGGTGATCGACGTCATATAAATCTCATAAGAGTGGTTAAAACAAAAGCAGCCTTGAGGTGCGATGCAGAACGACACTCAGGTATTACCGCAGGAGTCACCCTCCATTGAAACATCAAAGTCCTCCGGATCGAAAGACAGCGCATCAAAGTGCAGTGAATCAAGCCTCATCTCGAAACTGAAATCGCTGAGACGGCAGCCGCTGTCTCCATGACGAGTCTGAAGTTCTTGGCGATATCGCGATACAGGTTTTCGACCTACGGGTCGGAGATTGAGGTGATGCGTATCCACATGAGCATCTTCCCCCATAGAGACAAATGGATGACTAGATGGTACCATGGAAGTAGGTATCGGTCGCGTGACGTCATTATGGGTGGAAGGGGAATGTAACCTCGCTAGAGAGGAACCCGATAGGGAGGGGTTATTCGGTGACGGCGAGAAGGAGAAAAGGCGGTGGAGTTCTCGGATAGAAAATCTCGTGGTAACATGTTTCCTCGTGGAGAGGCTCGGTTTACTCGGTATATCGTCGGGCGTGATTGTGTCTGAGACCTCAACGAGAGATGGATTCGTATCATTGTACTTTAGGGATAATGAGTTCGTGGCTGGGAGGATATGATGTGATTCGGTGAGCGCTGCTGGCGTCGCGGCGCGAACAGTGAATACCGATTCTGATCGTAAGGGTTTATTCGGCTGAAAAATCTGCGAAAGCGAGCGTGAATTGGACCGCGAGAGAGATCCTTTCTGCAAAGTGGGAACAGGGGGGTGATTCTCTTCCTGATCCTGCCGTGTACAGGCCTGCCGTTGCACCCCCTTAAATATTCCAGGCATGCTCTCGCTTGACGTCCAGAGTTCCTTCACGTGAATTCTTTGCGAGCCCTTGCCGACATTCTTTATCGATTGCAGGGCTTTGGTCGCTCGTGCCCTGAGCGTCTTGGAACGTTTGGCCCTTGTATTCTCTTCCAGATCCACGAAAGCTTCTCTGGTACGCTTCACCTTTATTACTTCAATGACATCTAAGTCGACTTGCTCATCCTTTTGCTTTGTCTGAGACGGCCCGATTTCAATTATTTTTACGGCCTCGGGATGCTGCTTCTTCTCGAGTTTCCTCGATACTGATGTTTTCAGTCTTGAATGCTGAATAAAAGTACGCTGAGGAATGTGACCAGGGGCATCTTTTTCAGGTGGCTCTGGAGGGTGGGAAACGTCGAGAAAATGAATGCTATCAATTGGAGGGAAGTCGGGGTTGTTTTCCGGATGTTCATCAGCATCGAAGCAGCACCATGGCGGGTTATCTGGCTGTTCTTCTTCTGGAGGAATCACAAAGACGTGGGGCATTTGTAAGTGAGATGATGGGGTCGTCGATCGAAACATGTGCATGTTCACGTTCGTGATGAGTGGGGGCATAAACGGTGATTTATTGAAATAGATAAAGAGTGACCTGAACGACTTGGGCGTTAAGTGTTATGAAAGACAGAGAATAATGCTTACCGGGCTGACAGATAAAAGAACAGTTACAGTGGTGATTGGAAGGAAATGTCAGCCGCTCCGATGGAGGCCAAGTTCAACCATGCTAACACTGCCTTTTATGGGTACGCGTTCTTGTACGACCTGCACGTGATGAATGAACTTGCTGTACGGGCGTATAGGCTCTAACTAGCTACTCGTCATGGCCAGGAACATGCAGATCACATTCTTAGGAACGTCTAGCGGAGGGGGACCTTCCGTTTCGCGCAATTGTTCCAGTCTTGGTCTGTCGAGCCTCGGTTTTGCGACGGTATATGCTGATAGGATCATTTCAGTTGCAAACATTGTCGAAGACGGAACGTTGTGGAGTACGCTATACGTAGACTGACTGAAAAACCTCTTGACTGGTTTGCTCATAGTGGTGGACTGCGCAGAAGGCACTACTCGTCAATTTCTAACCCAACCACGCGGCAGTGGTGAAGCGACGCTCCGAGCACAGAAAGTCACTAAACTCTTTGTAACCCACATGCACGGTCAGTGCCGTCGCTCTCATCCTGCCTTGAATGGTTTTCATGTGTCTTGTAGCTGACCATGTTATGGGCATCGTACCGTTTTTGCGTCACGTCCTCTTTCCGCCTAACGTCGCGGACTCGGCTTCTGCTTCGGCAAAACCTGTATGTCCCCCCGTGCACGAGGTGGGCATGCCTAACTTTTTCTTTTTTTCTTTTGGCTACATACAAGCCGCCCCGGATCGATATTTATGGTCCAGCTGGCTTACGCACCTTTGTCCGATCCGTCCTGACGATGACCTACACCAAGACGGCAGATACTTATGCGGTACACGAGCTCCTTACGCCTCAATGCCCGCAAACACCTTGTGACGCCGTATATCTTCATTCTAGCGAATGCCCGGGTCTGGATCTGATTTGCGATGAACAAGGCTTTTGGCGAGCATTCACTATAACCCGTGGACGCCAAGGAGATGTTGTGGTCGATGCCGGGCCTATATTACATCGAGGTTGGTGGATGTCAGGTGTCTATCGCAGCTCAATGATGGTCACACTGTGGCGAAATCAGATCCATGCATTGGGTACATCATTAAGGAGTCACAGTTTCCTAACCGAAAGCTTGCGATTCTCGGGGATACACATGACGCCTCGGCAATTGAGCCTCTGCTGAAGTTTCCGTCACCGTCGCTTCTCATACACGAAGCCACTGATGCGCATATACCAAAGTCTGTGGATCGACAGGCACGGAGGACAGAGGATGAAGTTCAAAAGAAAGTATTAGCAAGGGGACACTCGACACCGAGGATGGCAGGAGAATTTGCCAAGCGTGTAGGCGCTAAGCGACTTGTGTTGAACCACATTGGAAGCCGGTAAGCGTCGTACCCATCATTTGTGTATTTGACGGCATGTGTTGTGGCCAGATTTCCTGCTCCACGACAGATGAAAAGTGAGAACGATGTTAGATTCGCGGTGATTGATGAGATCTCTCGACAGGCAAGCGAAGCATGGGGAATGGGTGAAGCACAAGTTGCGTATGACTTTATGAGAATACGGGTGCCGTGAGAAGGGTAGACCAATATTTGTACATCTTTGTTTTAGTCACATTCAAGTCACAGGACCTCGACCAGCCCAAGGATCACCTGGTTCGAGCGCGCCGTCCTGGTCGTCCCTTGTCTCCCTCTCCCTCAGCCAGCAAGCTAATACTACATCATCAACCCTTCGTCCTCGTCCCTTTCTCAACTCTTTCTTTTCCCCCATCTTCGTTCCATCTCCTCCACATCTCCTCATCCATCCAAATCTTCCATCTTCCTTTCCTCCCCAGATGGCCTCCAACGCTCCAATAAACGGTGTCAAGTTGTCACGTGAGCTTTCTTTACTCCCTTTGCCCCTCCTCCCGCCCCACCTACATCCATATTTAGTTTTCCCGCCCTCTTCCTTCCGTCATCTCCCACTCCCTCCCGCTGCACATCAATGGAATTTAATCCTCACTTCTTTCTAAATCATCTAGCCATCGACGACCCTCACAGGATCGTCAAAGTCGTTGCTTCAGACGGAAGAACCAGCGAGCAGCGCGAGCTCGCCTACACAAACTGCAAAGTTATCGGGAACGGTTCCTTTGGTGTCGTATTCCAAGCAAAACTTCTCTCCGACTCGTCAAAGGACTCGGAGGAAATCGCCATAAAGAAAGTCCTTCAGGACAAGCGTTTCAAGGTGCGTCCTCTCTTTCATCAACCCATTTTTTCCCTCCCTTTTCAAAAAATCTTTCCCTCTTTCGTACCTTTTATATTACGTACCACGCTTACCTCTCGTTGCCTTTATCATGCAGAATCGCGAGCTGCAAATCATGAGACTCGTCTCTCATCCGAACGTCGTTGATCTCAAAGCCTTTTTCTATTCCAGTGGGGACAAGGTCCGTTTATATTTGCATGATCTTATCATCCAACCATTCGCCCCTACTTTAGAAGGACGAAGTTTATCTCAACCTTGTGCTCGAATATGTACCGGAAACTGTCTATCGCGCCAGTCGCCATTATTCAAAGCTCAAGCAACCCATGCCTGCCCTCCAAATCAAACTGTACATGTATCAGCTCCTGCGTTCCTTGGCTTACATCCACTCAGTTGGCATTTGTCATCGTGACATCAAACCTCAGAACTTGCTCCTCAACCCCGCTACCGGGGTGTTGAAGTTGTGCGACTTTGGTTCAGCAAAGATTTTGGTAGCGGGCGAGCCCAACGTCAGCTACATCTGCTCACGGTACTACCGCGCACCAGAGCTCATCTTCGGAGCTACTAACTACACGACAAACATCGGTGCGTATCACCAACATTACGTGTGGCGCGCGTGATGTATTACCTTGAACAGACATATGGTCTACGGGGTGCGTGATGGCGGAGCTGATGTTGGGCCAACCACTTTTCCCTGGTGAAAGTGGTATCGATCAGCTGGTCGAAATCATCAAAGTCCTCGGCACACCATCCCGAGAACAAATCAAGACGATGAACCCGAACTACATGGAGCACAAGTTCCCACAGATCAAACCTCATCCATTCAACAAGGTTTGTTGCAGTGTCGCTGGCACTTGGCATCTAACAGCTTTTTACAGGTCTTCCGACCGCGTACTGCTCCTGAAGCGATAGACCTGGTCGCAAAGCTTCTTGAATACACCCCAGGGGCGCGGTTGAGCGCAGTGGAGGCAATGGTGCATCCTTTCTTTGATGAGTTACGTGGGGAGGGAGCGAGGATGCCGAACCAGAAGGAATTTCCACCCCTGTTTAACTTCACGCGAGAAGGTGAGCGACGTTGTGGACATGGAATAGCGGGTTGCTGACGAGTGAACGAGTAGAGCTCTCCGTGCGACCAGAGCTGAACCGACAGCTAGTACCACCTCACTGCATATCCGAACTGCGCTCACGGGGCATTGACCTGGACACGTTTGAGCCGATACCGCTGGAGCAGCTGAGGATCACGCTGGATTGATGATCCCACAGCAGAAATGAATGAGAGAGTGCGATGTGTGTTATCTGATTTGTGCGTATAGTATGATATCGAATTGCGGGGCGGTTTGCTGAGTGGAATCGTCGCGGCTGTATTCTTACGTAAATGGTGAAGTGAAATGTGGCTGTACCATCACGTGACTGAATCGTTGCGCGATGTCGCGTGCGATGTGCGACAATTGACCTGATGATCGTCGTCGTCCTCGATGTCTGAAACGGACACTAAGTCTTGTCATACCCTCCCCGCACCCCGATTTACGTCTCTGTTTCATAGCCGAACAACTACAGCAAAGATGCAGCTCTCCGTATCCCAACTTCCACCACGCAAGCTCTGTGTCCGACACCAGCGTATGGCAGATCAGGGCACTAATCTCAAGCTTCAGCAAGTCGGTCTTTCCCTGTTTACTTTTACCGTCGCTTATCCGTTCCAGGCTCTCGACTCGCTCCCCGAGGAGGAACGACAGGCCGTCAACTCAATTTGGTCTAATTTTTCTGCTTCCTCTCACCCCAGGAGGGAACTCATTCTCCAGGGTATACTCACAATGTGCTGCTTCTCTCAACTTTCCCTCCTCACAGAGCAACTCGGTTCTCTCATCAGGATAGACCCTTTCATTGTCCTTCCTCACGAAGTCTCTCTCAAGATTCTTGCCTCCCTTGACGCAATATCCCTCTGTCGCGCCGCGCAAGTCTCCAAGCATTGGCGTAACCTCGCTGACGATGACATTCTCTGGCGTGAAATCTGCCACCAACATATCGGCCAAAAATGTCTCAAGTGCGGTTGGGGTCTGCCCATACTGGACCGTAGACGTCAACTCCGGCCTAGCTCGGTTCCCGCTTCAACCCCTTCCTCCTTGAAACGGGGTCCAGAAGCTACCCTTCCCTCCCCCGACAGACCCTTGAAACGTCAGCGGTCCGATGGTCACCCACATCCACACTCGTATCCCATAGTACCGTCTTCGTCCCACGTTTCGGCTCCCGCATCACCAGTTCCCAGCTCAAGTTCTCACCCCACTCTCCTTATCACACCTGTAACCACCCAACCAATGATGATGACGCGTCCATGGAAAGACGTCTACAGTGAACGTCTCACAATCGAGCGTAACTGGCGCCGCGGTCGATGCCTTGTCCGCACCCTACGGGGTCATACAGATGGTGTCATGTGCCTTCAATTCAGCGAAACGCTGCAGCACACACCGTTTCCCATACTTATCACGGGCTCCTATGACCGCACCATACGCGTATGGAACCTTGAAACTGGTCTCGAACTTCGTTGCCTCCGAGGGCACACAAGGGCCGTCCAGACGCTCCAGTTTGACGAGGCAAAATTGATCACTGGGAGTATGGATCACACAATCCGTATGTGGGATTGGCGCAAGGGTGAATGTAAACGCACTCTAGAAGGGCACACCGAAGGCGTAATGTGTCTCAATTTTGACGCAAGTATCCTGGCCAGTGGTAGCATCGACACAACTATCAAGATATGGAACTTTTGTACGGGAGAGGCATTTACTCTTCGCGGACATTGCGAATGCGTAAGTGCCGTGAGGCTGTGGGATGCCCACGGGAGTGCAGCCTTGCCTCCTGACCCAAGCCGGGACGCGTTCAACATTGAGACTGGCAAGATGCTCTTCTCTGCGTCTGATGATGGAACCATCCGGCTGTGGGATCTCGCGCAACGAACGTGTGTACGTCAGTTCGCCGGACACGTTGGTCCAGCCCAAAGCCTACAAATTCTTGATGTGGACGACGAACAAGACGAAGACGTCAGTTCTCATACGTCAGACGTCATACACGTCACCGAGAATTCGTCCTTGGAGGGTGTCCAACTCTATGGGGGGCTAAATCCTGTAGATATCTGCACCGTCGTCATGCATGACTCAAGGCAGTCGAGTGAAAGTATGGGCGACAAGAAGTATGCAAATTGCGCACCAAGAAGCTTGACAGCTGGTGGCATGCATGCCAAGAAGCCTGTACTGATTTCGGGGAGCATGGATAACACGATCAAGGTCTGGGACGTTGAGACAGGTAAGGTCATGCGGACATTGTTTGGACACATCGAAGGCGTATGGACAGTAGCATGCGACAAGCTCAGGCTTGTCAGTGGAAGCCATGACCGTACAATCAAGGTGGGTGGGTGATTCTATCGTGAATGATTTATACTAATAAATTAAATGCCAGGTGTGGGACCGTGAAGAAGGAAGATGTACAACCACCCTGTTTGGGCATCGCGGTGCGGTGACCTGCATCGGTCTTGGAGAAGACAAGGTAGTTTCTGGGAGCGATGATGGTGATGTTAGAGTATGGTGCTTCAGCAACGACGCTTAAGCGTCGATTCCCGCACACTTTGATTCGTTCAGGGTTGGTGTCGGGCTCTTCTATCCGCTGTTGAACCGTATATCTTATGCACCTTTTTGTGCTTGGCCCTTGCACGTGAACGCAGCAACAACCGGTTTGCTTTATTCACGCTTTGATTGTCCACAGTCGAGTCTACGATGCCAGCTTTGCAAAATGAACAGTACCCCATTGTTCTGTGGCCCACACAAGTTACCTTTGTGGTGAATTATATATAATGTATATCTAATCGGCTTGCCATTCAGACACAAGACCAACGCTCCTCGTGCATTCCGCTCATTTCTATCACTTGGGTGTCCGTGACACCATGTCTTTTCCCCTCGCTCTTTCGCGCATCATTGTTCTTTGTGAGTCAACGAATCCCAGCTGGACCATTTACTGACAGTTTCACACATAGTCATCGTCATTGTGACCAATGTTACTTCGTTGGTATTGTCCAGTCTTGCTCTCCATGAACGGACTGGAGGAGGTGTGTTTCATGATCAGTGAATCGGCAACAGAACGTGGAATCATAGTACGCGCCGTTTCAGTCTTCCAAGTATTGGCCATCTGCTGGAGCATCTTCACCTTACTAGTCATTATTGGCTGGTGAGTAGACTGCCAGCCGTAGACTGTGATCCACCCGCTCAAATTGTGGTTTAGTCTTTACCACCAATTCGCAAATCGGGGTGAAGAAGCGAGTAACACTAGAAACGTGGTCCTATTTGGCTTTTGTGGGCTGCTTGGGTTCGGTATGCGCCTGGCTTGCGTGTGATGTCCTGTGAATTTGTGTTGAAAGCACATCCAGGTCTGGCAACGTTGCTGACGGTTCGTGCACGACAAGATCATGGGGCAGGCCTTTGCAAGGATTTCGCGACAGGTTGCCTCCCTGCTGGTGTGCAACTCGGCATAGCTTATGTCTCGTCTGTCTTTGGTGAGTCCCCAATTGCTTGCGTGGCACAGCGCTATATGACCGCATTGGCGCGTCAGCTATGATCGGCTTCATCATCTCGTGGTTTGACAAGCTTCCGGGCGTGGTGAAGGTGACACCACGGTACCCAATCACGAAAGCGCCAAGTTCGCATTTTGCAGCTTACGGGCACGACCTGGATGGGGGTTACACGCACCGTCCGGTGAAAACATCATCCAGGCCACGGAACAATTCAGGGTGGAACGATGTGCCTTTGCGGTGTTGACCTTGCTGGTGTCCTGTCGTTGCGCTATTCTTTTATCTACACTCTGGGGCTGGCTCCCGAGATCAGCGCTCGGCCTTGTATACCTAGGTAGGTATCCTGGTTAATGATCACGTAGCAGTAGCGCCCATCACTCAAACATCATTCCTTCGAGGTAGATGGGACATCAGATGTATCTATTTGAGTAAAGATATCATCCGGTAATGAGTTTTGTGCCCAAAAGTCGTCCCACTCGTCTTGCCCATCAGTTGGTCCGACCTCATTTTCAGGTGTGAGTGGTCTACTGTCCTCGTTGGCGATGACATCGGCCATGTAACCCGCGTCCAGAGGTGCGACTTGAACGTTCGATTTGCTTCTTTCCACAACAGGAGATTGCTGGTTTATTCTTGGATGTGTCACAGCCAAAGGGATGGTGCTTCCTGGTATCGCAGAGACACCCTCTGCGGTGACGATATAGTCACAGGATGCGGGTGGGGCTACTGAACTGAATACGACGGAGAGACGCCTGATCAGGACGGGCTGGTCATCGGGCGGAGTTGTAGCGATCTGGGATGTCGAGATCTTGCCAGCCGCCAACCGCTTTTTAGGTGTCTCACTTTCGTCCAAATACCGCCGCCTCCCTGTTCTCGTGAGGAATATACGGGTATTTACTTGGTTTGCCCACACGAGGCCAAGAGCGGCTTCCTTGCGGGCTTCGCCAGGAATACTGTCGGCTCGGCCAAATAGTTTAGACTGGTCTCGATAACTCATCGCGTCATTTTCCGGAGAATCGTTTCGGTCGATGACGTCGATGACCTCGTTCAGAACGAGTACGGCGATGCGATACTTGCTTGCGAGAAGGTGCAGGTGAGATGATATTTCAGAAATCTGACGGGAGCGTTCGACGAGTGTCTTTGTAGTAGTTTTCCCGACAGAGTGAAATAGCTCAGCAAGCGCGTCGATGACGAGCAATCTAAGCGGTTTCGAGGACTGATTGGCGGATGTAGTGTCGATCAACTGGGGGAGGAACATCGACAAGACATGGATCAGCCTTGGTATTGTTGGCGTCTGGACGGTTTGCACGTCGGAGAAATTGCAAAACGAAGGGGAGAGGAGGGGATGGGCGTCCAGAATTTGCTGCAACCGGGATGTTTGAAGATGGGAAGCAATGGTGATGTAGCAGGCGGAACCGGATATACCACCGAGGTTGTGGGGTAATTGCACAAGGAGAGAGAGCTGGAGAGCGAGTTGAGTTTTTCCAGCAGCACTGAATGCGATGTCTCAGTCTCAGAGACCCAAAGGATGGGTGTGTGACAAGGATACCTCTCGCCGACAACCTCCCACACAACGCCAGTCATAATCCCACCGCCAATGATGGAATCGAGCTCTGGATCGCCAGTCGTGAAAGATTCATCAGGATCGGATAGAAATGTGTGCAGTGGACGCAGTGGTTGAGCATGTACACGACAAATGGAGGAGACGACCTTGTTTGCCTGGTGAATGGGTATTTTACACGCACGGGAGATGTCGCTGGGGGTGACCAAGAGGGCGTCTTCCACGTCTTTGAAACCGCCTAGAGCACAGGCGTTGGTGGTGGCGGAAAGGAAGAAAGACGAGACCGACCTTTTGCGAGTATCACCTTTAATTGTGTTGCAGACAAAGTGGACATTAACGCTCACGTTCGCCATGCGACCTCTACTCGCTCGTCGCGCTCTGTCCACCAGAGCGTCCGCCGTTTACACCAGACCGGGTCACGCTCACGACCCCGCCTTGACATCCACCCCGCTCGGCCTCACGCGACAACAGCGCGCAGTTTTGGACAGTGCATTGCGTGTCGACCACGCAGGGGAAATTGCGGCCAATTATATTTACAAGGGACAGATGGTCGTGCTGGGCCGGGACACGAAAGTCGGCCCTCTGATTCAGGTGGGTAGTGCATATCGCTTCTCGCGAACGCCATGGACGGCCTTGCTTCACACAGGACATGTGGGATCAGGAGAAACAACACCTCTTGGTGATGGATAAACTGCAAGTACAGCATCAAGTGCGGCCGACGATGCTCTCCGACGTAGCAAAGGCTGCTGGCTATGGCCTTGGCATCGTCACCGCCCTTTTGGGAAGGGAAGCCGCTATGGCCTGCACAGAAGCTGTCGAAACGGTCATTGGCGAACACTACGACGAGTACGTTTCATCGCTGTGCGATCCCTCCGCTTATACCCTGCACAAGTCAACTGCAAGAATTCGAGTCGTTGCCATCATCACACCCCAGCGTACCATTGCTCAGAGACGTCATCAAAGAATTACGGGACGATGAGCTCGAGCACCTCGACACCGCCGTCGAGCATCATTCACAGCGGGCACCAGCTCATGCACTCTTGAGCACCATCGTTGGTGGTGGCTGTAAAATCGCAATAGAACTCTGCAAGAGGTTTTAGACGGAGCATCCACAGGGACATGGCAAAAGAATGATCAAGGGTATATTAACTCTGCAGCATTTAGTGCTCAGTGAGAGATTCGCCTCTCCGTTTACCCGTCCACTTGTATTTAAGCTACAAAATCATAGATAGTCAGTGACAGAGCGCGATGAGCACACCTTCCTTACATGAGTTTGTGATGCAAGGTAGTATATCGCGCCAGGAACGAACACGAAACCGGTCAGGGAGATCAAGGTAGTGCGCGGCGTGAACCTAAAGTGCTTGTACACATCTTCACGCTATGCGGTGGTCTGAATACATTCCCCGTTGGCTATATGCGCCCAAATCACACACCATGCGATTCCATCGCTCAACAGCGGGATCGACCTGCCAATAAAAGAGCCCATCAACTGCAAGAAAAGAACAAAAAGGTTCGTCCGAAAAACCTTGAGGTAACCTGTAGAGATTTGTCCGTGTCCGTCTTCAGTTGTGGAGCACAAAGGAAATATTCGATTCGACGTACTCGCGGCGGCCATGTCCAGCAGCTGGTTGGTTACAAAAGAAGTTGTTGTTTGATGTTTGGTCCAAACGGATTACGAGCGTAAGCCACCAGCGGAATTTTGTTCTGACCGCAACCACCACCATCTCTTCCCATTGAAAACAATGGCCTACAACCGGGACTGGGACAAGGGTAAAGACTGGTCTGATCAGGGCTATTGGCCCACAGATAATAGAGGTCACATACGAGGTCGAGAAGACGACTACTACGGCGACGGCAAGCGCAGAAAGTATAACAACGGAGTACGTGTTCTACTATCATCACTTCCCCTGCTGTACATCAGTCACAGGGATACGATGCACAGTCTTTCGACGAAGTTTACGAATCCGGTTATGCCCAGTCCAATCCGGGTAGACAAAATGACTCCGCCCCCGACCACGCTGGTGACGATCGACATGGCAAAGGCTTCCATGGTAAAAAGCGCCTGGTCCCAAGTGAACCCAGTTCGCATGTCATTTTCCTGGGTTTAGACCCCGATTTTTCCGAGGCGGATGTTTGTCGATACGCTTTACATGTCCTTCGATACAAAGCTGAATCAATCCTCGTACTTTAGTTACAGGCTTACCTCTCCAGCCACGGGTGCAACATCGAGACCGTCACCATCATAAGAGACAGATCATCAGGCACTTGCCCCATTCATATTCATACTGTATAGCGCATTGACATGTGTGATCACGAATTTTTGAAGGTATTTCCAAGGGCTTTGGTTTCGCTCAGTTTGCAAGCGTGGACCATGCCCGTGCATTTGTGGACCCTCTGTTCCCATTCATCCAAGTCCCTCCCCCAGCATCCCACGGCGCTTCGGCGAAAGCTGCTTTCTATAAGGCGCTTGAGACAGGCACTCCACACAACGGTCGCAGAGTGAAGATCGATTATTCGCAAAGCGCATTACCTCATGATAAAGGCCGTCGACAGAACATGAATGATGGGACTCGTGATATTGGCAACGCACCTGCCGCAGTACTGCTCTTCCGCGGGTTAGACCCACTCTCTGGTCCCCAAGCCATCGCCCAAGCAATGATGGGTTCGGCGGGGCCCGGAAAGGAAGGCCAGAAGGGAATGAAACGAATCGTCCTCATCAAGGACAAAGTCACTTTGGCTAGCTTCCAGTTTGCCTTCGTCGAGTTCGTGGATATTCAGGTATTCAGTACTTTTTCTTGCGGATATCATGATTTTCATGTCCCATAGGCTGCATCCACAGTATTGGCGAACAGCATGTCACCACAAATCCATCCTTCTGGCTTTCGTATTTCTGACAAACCTGTTGCGGCCTCATTTGCACATCCGTATTCTTTTCAGCCGATCTCAGATTACATGCTTCGTGATGAAACCGCTATACCTTCCTCTCTTAACCTTGGCGGTGTTGAAAACACCTTCGTCAAGTACTGGGACGAGTCGACGACTGTTGCCGTCTTGGAGTTCAAGGTGGATGAACCAGCCATGGTGGAGACTCCTGTGCTACCAGCGAGTGGTGCTAAAGAAAAGGAAAAGAAGAGGAAAGTCAAAGGTACACCCACAATCTTTTGCGTACTCTAGGATAGTCTGACGTATTGTAGATGAGTCTACGAAGAAGCCACCTGCGCCATCTGCTTTGCCTGTCTCTGACAAACCAGTCACCCTGAATTTCAAGTCAGGTTCAACTGGAAGCAGACCGTCGGTATCGCTTTCGGCGCCAAAAGCATCTTTGTCGCTTCCCCTCGGATTTTCTGCAGAAGAGTTTGACCCCGGTGATGAAGAGATGGGGCCAGAGCCCCCGGCTGAAGACGATAAAGGTATCCAGCCGTAGGATGCTCTCGTCGAGTTTCATCCACTCACACTAATGGCAGCCACCTCGACTAAAAAGGTTGCACCATTGATTGCCAGTAAAAAGGCATGAATCAAGCTGAAATATGGCCATTGTCAGTAATAGTCTGACATACACTTAGACTGCAAACAACATCCAGAAATGGAATCAAGTGCAAGAAGAGCTCAAGGAAGGCCCGAATTCGGCCTCTAGGATTCAGACTGGAACGCCTAGCGCGGAGGTCGCACTCCCACCAACATTTCAGGCCGCCGCCTCGCAACTCTCAATTTCTAGTGGGCTACCAATGATAACACCCGAACCGACCGAAGCTGAATTTGAGTTCTCTGATACGAACGCGATGACATGCCTACTTTGTGCAAGGCAGTTCAAAAACATTGACCAGCTCAAACGACATAATAAGGAATCGGATCTACATAAGGTACGAACCCTCTTCCTCGTTCACTTATCGGATGGGACTGATGCTTCCTTCTCTTCTACCCGCTCCTGCCCGCCAATCGTGGCACGTTTAAATCAAACAGAAGAACTTCAAAGATGCAAATTTACGCGACGTCGCACGCCAGAAAGCAGAGGCTGCGCGCAAAACAGCCGAAACAGAACAACCCAAGTACCGCGACCGTGCATTTGAACGTCGGATCATGCACAATCAGCCCGATGTTCCGTTGCCCGATAATACTATTGCAGTTTCGAAGAAGAAACGCTTTGCCGAAGGGCCTCCTCTCCCACCTTCTCCCCCTCCTGTGCCCTTAGCCCCCGGCAAGGATGGAAACAACGTTGGGAATAAATTATTGAAAATGATGGGCTGGAAGGAGGGTACCGGTTTGGGCACTGAGGGTGATGGTCGTGTTGACCCAATGTAACGTTTCCTCCAGGATCTTCCTTGAAATAATTGATTGACTCGTTGTACAGCCAAACAGCTATATACGCGCAGGGCGTTGGTCTTGGCGCTGGGAAAGCCAAAGAGTTGGGAAAATACGCTGAAGGCTACGCAGGCTACGTGCATATGGCCCAAGATGCGGTGAGTGTGATAGGACTTCAGGGGACAGGGATGACAACCTCGTGCGGCAAATTCTTACTCTTTTGTTGCAATGCAGGCTCGGGAGCGCTATGGGAGTTGAGCGCGACTCGAATTATCCACTTAACTATCGTCGTCGTTTTTATTTTATTTTTTTTGGTTTACCCCGGTTTTCTTTCCTTCTTGTTATATCGTTCGTTTTCTATCAGGGAATTATACGTTCTATTCAGCGACCGCACAAGAGACGCAAATGCGATTTCAATACTCTGCAAGTCTTTGTCACAAAGCTAGGAAGCCCATGAACGGGGTCAACAATAGAACCAGTAGGTTGCGTGTAACGCTCATTCCTGCATTTGCCTTTTGCGCCATACCCCCTGTTGGCTGAGTTGCACCATACCATCCGGAAAGCGTCTGAGAAACCACTGCACTTGTTGGGAAATTGGCTGTAGCAGGCCCTTGTTGGCACGTAAAATAGGATGCCTGCCAGGGTCGACGTTGGCCCAATTATTACAAGGGCGGGTTGTACTCACTGCGACTATTGCACCTAGTTTGGTGAACTAAAATGCATCGTCCATTTAGGCTCGCTGGCGGCCCACAAAATCATGTTTTGGGGTCTTACCTTAACGTAGTCCTCAACTACAAAAGTACCTCCACCTGTATTTGGTCGGGAGAGGTCAATTGGTGCCAAGAAATCAGCAGGTTGGTTGAAGACAAGAAATGCATATCTGAAATGTGTGAGTTTTTTTTTCTCATGCCAGTCTCGCAAGTACTGACCTATGTGGTCCGTCCCCCTCAGGAGGGTTTGGCGGAATGTACTGGGTGACTACGGTGGCACCCACCATCGACACATTTGAACCTGGCCCTTTGTTGCGACTGCTGATCAGCATCTTTGGCGTGCACCAGACAAGTTACTCGCCAGGAATGGTTGCTCCGTTAACAAGCCAATGTCGCCGTTGACCATGGCTTTGGTCCGCCCCGGGATGGCCTGCGTCGACCATCATGATCGTGTATGTGCCCTGAAGCGCGAGAGACGCGTTGACTGGCGTTACAGACAACTTTGGTTCATACAGGACCTCTGCATAACGAACTACGTCAGTCGTGAGTGTCCAGAATTAGGTGGACTACGCGCGTTCTCTTGACACAGGTTGACCGATGGGGACGCCCCCGAGACCTTTGAAGGAGACGTTGAGAAAAGCGCTTGGGGTAAACTGCGGTAGTGCTGCCGGGACGAGTCCGGACTGGATGAAGTGGGCTTTAATAGCCTCAGTCTCAACGAGTGCACTATTGTATTGCCCCAGCACGGAAAGTATGTTACAGAGGGCGAGGGTAAGGCGCGTGGACCTGAGAGACAACATTTTGTGAAGACAAAGAGCACGATGTCGCCAACGCTGCAATGGTTGTATTGTATTCCAAAGCCAGAGCTTGGCATGCTGGACATATGACCCGTTGATTATAGATAATGCAAGACTATGCAAGCAGATACAGTACAGATGGAAGCGTACACCCGGCTAATAAGATCAAATAATGTCAAGTCAAGTTGACTCTGATTCCAGCCCGAAGTCTAATACCGGAGGCAATTCGGCCACAGGCGATGTTACCTCGGATTGCGAGTCACCG
>JBBPKO010000068.1:28250-77723 GCA_038089295.1 Xerocomus amazonicus
CGGCCTCGCTTGTCAACCCTTGTGTCCTTTTCCTTGCCCTTCGTCTTGGTGCTGTAGATGTCGGAGAGGAAGGTGAACTCGTTGGGTTAAAGCCGTCCGTCCGAAGTGCAAGTAGCATGTCTTGCGCGACGAGCGCGGTGTCCCCGTCTGCAATATCCGAGACGAAAGGCATTGGCTTTGGGGTCGTCCGGGCCCGACGTGCCTTGCGCCCTATAGTATCCCCGTTACGCAGCTTCTCCAGTAAGTTGTCTAAGACTGCCTCGCCCTCTTGGGGACCAGATTGTTCTTGGGTATTCTGCCTGTGCAACCTCGACTCTGCCATAGCCTGCTTGCGTTTTTCCATCGCAAGTTTTTCCTCAGTCGCTGTTTGATTATCCGTCATACATTTCTACAAAGAGAAAGGACTGAGCAATCCATCCATTAGGATAGTTTTACTGGCTCACTCTATATGATGTGACAAAGGTCTTGAATATCGCGAAGAACTCTGTTGATGTCATGCTCTTGTCGTCTTCACCAAAGTACGCAACGACCTCGGTATACGTAGTTTCCGCGTGGTTCACATCATCAGTAAGGTCTTCTAGCTTCCCAGTGGCTTTTCCAACGAATTGCCACATCTGTCTGCTGAAGCCGTCGTTCTGGATCATGTCGACATAGTGGTCGTTCAATTCCTGTCGTATGCGCTTGAGACCATCTCGGAGAACGACGAGGTCTTTCCTGATATCTTGCAAGTTGACTGTGCGAGACATCTGATACTGGCCTAAATGTATTATTCAACACGAACCTCGATAGGCTTCTGCCGATTTATTTAACTCCTCCATAAATTCCTCCATGACAGGAAAGTGTTTGTGAACGGTCCGCTCTAAGAAATGTAGCAAAGTAGTGTTGTTGACGGACTTCGTATCGACAAGCTGTGCAGAAGCATGACTCGATTAATGGTAACAGTTAAGTCAGTACAAACCTTGTTGATGCTGCTAACACGGAAACCGAACGCACCACCTTTGATGCCGGTACCATTCATATAGTTACCAATCATAAGGATGAGCTAGGGAATAATCAATGGCACTCGGATGTATAGATGGATTAAGACTTGCATTGAGTATTTCTTTGAACCGTTTGGCATGCAACAAAGCTTCACTGGCCTGACTGACTTTCCTAGCTCCCTGCGAACATACCCACTGAGTTGTGCGACAAGGAGCTGTTATAAAGTTATCACCTCATCAAGAAGTAGCCACTGCTCTTCAAATTTGCATTTATAAAGCATGCCCTCTATTCGAGGCCCAAGCCGTTCAATTTGAATAAGCTTTACCATGAGGCGGTCTGCTGCATGTAAGCCAGCGAGTTCCTCGGGTTGAGCATTGCGATATACATTGAGTTTGCCAACCTGTTAAGTTAAGAATCAACATCCATAGCTTTGTAGTGCCAATTGCCGCACCTGTTCAGGAGTCGGTAGGACGCCTTTGAGTTCGCTAAGAAAGACTTCTGTACATGTTTCTTGATCAAACTGTTGTATACGCCGTGCAATCTCTTCTGGTTCCAGTTTTTTGACCCGCTGGATGAGGATTTCTGTAAGAATGAGGAACATGACACCGTGTTTCGCTATGTCACTGGAGGACGTACCGACACGTTTTTTAGTCTGGGAGTCTAGAACACTCTTCAGCTCGGCCTGCCTCTGTCGAGCTGTCGGGATAGGTTAGATATCAAAATTCCTGCCAAGGTAGCCACGGCACTGGAGTCCCAAAAAGTGTCCACCCACCCATGTCAATCATTATTATCTGTTTGGCTTTGAAGTCTTCTTCCATTTCCGACCATACCCCATCACTTTGCAGCTTCTTTAACATTTCCTGTTCCTTTTGACTGTCTTCATCATTCCAGAGGGTGTTGGCAACCTGTTGGTGGGGAAGTTTGTCCCATTGGAGCTGCTTCATCTTTATACCGGGTGTATAAGGCATATCTTTGCGGGCGGAAAGGATGATAGAAAGGTTGGTGCCAATGAGCATAGATGCACGCGCGGAGCCAGGGGCAGAAGTAGTTCCTCGCGCAGAAGGCGGTGGGGGCGGGGGCGGAGGTGGGGGTAATGAACCATTTGATAACTGATTTCCGAAGAAACTAACAGGAGGAGGGGGCGGGGGCGGGGGCGGAGGCGGGGGCAGATCTCCACCGGTATCATCCTCGGGCGGAAAGCATGGTCTTCCCACCGGTGGAACCGGGGGAGGCAGTACGGGCGGTGGGGGCGGAGGTGGGGGCGGAGGCGGGGGTGGAGGCGGGGGCGGCGATGATGAAAGGTCTGTGGAATCTGCTTCCTCGGAGAGTGTTGGGAGGGACGTAGTGCTGCTATCCGGCAGAGAAGGTGCACGTCCATGTGCATGTAGTCGTTTAGTGAGTTGTTCCGAGAACGAATGTGATTGAAGAGCACGTGAACCTTCAGAAAGACTACCAACCGGACTGACAGACGCAGGATGGGTATCATCCGTGACGGAATCAAACCTACTACGAATTGACTGTCCAAGCTCACTCTCAACGTCATGTCCGTCGCTCCGCAGGGGTGAGCGCTCGAAGGAACCATCAGGACGCGGGACAACAAGATTGTTGGGGCGAGTCGATCGAGAAGGGGTATCTTCACCGTGTATGAGTCGGTTCGTCCGCCTTGGAGACCCTCTAAGACTACGAGGGCTAGCCATGTATTCACCATCAGGAGAGAGCTGCTCATATTGTTAGCGGCGCTGCAGGCATCGATGTACAAACTTACACTTTTGACGCCAGCGGCAAGCTGATGTTGAATCTGCTCTTGTACATAAGCTTCATCTGCATCCATAAATTGGGAGTCACGACCAGCTTGTGCTGTAGATATTCGGGCCGACTTCGCCGTTATCCCATTCAACCGGCCACGGACAGAGTTATCTTTCTTCACATCAATCTTTCTGGGTGTCACGTCTCGCGATTCCGGATCTGACCCGCCACTCACGTCCTCGCCCTCAAGGGTAACGGCTTTTTTCCTCTGACCTTTACCCTCCAGAATGTCGACAGTCTTCGTCCGCTCTAGGTGTTTGTTAAGCACGTCAATGAGTGTCTTCCGATCCATGGACCCGGTGTTAGATTCAATTATCTTATCCACTCCTTTTCCAACCTCCTTCAGCATCCTAAATAGCTCCATGATCTGCGCTTCGAGTTGCGCGATCTGTTCCTCATATCCAGATTTCTGCGCTTCGAGCTGACCTTGCAGTCGAGAGATCGTTTCACGGGCGGTGGCTAGTTTTTGTCCCACATGCGATACCTTGTCTTTGAGTTGGCCAACGAGCCCATCAAGACCTTGGGACATCTCTTCTTCAAGGGCTTCTTTCTCGAGTTTTAGACGGAGAGCCTGAGCACGAGTTTCAGCAATTTCGCTTTCTGCCGCTTGAAGTCTATCGGATTCATTCAGTTGGGCTATCAGTCGTTGTACTGAATGCCCAATCCTTCGTTCTGCGGTGGCCAGTTTTCTATCCATAACGACATCCGAGACCACCGAAGAAAGAAGTCGGTAGTGATAGGCGAGTTGCGGACCCTCCTCCCTAATCAGCAACAAATGCCGCATCATAGAGAGGAAGTAATCTTTTGCTTGCGAACCTTGCATCTGCGAACATAATGCGTTCCAGATATCTTCTGGGTTAGAAAAGCTCGCGAGCATGGCATTATCCTGACGTTCTCTCAAGTGTTGTTCATCCTCTTCGAGCATAGTCGCAAGTTCGTCCAGGTGTTTGTCCATGGAGGGAATACTCAGCTCGCGACACATAGCAATGATACGTGGGAGACCTGCAGAGTCCATAAGGGTGCGGTGGTGTATGCGGATATCGAGATCATCTATCATGTCCATGATGTGAACTATGAGACCGATGTTGAGAAGCTTGAGCCCAGTCAATGAGTGGTGGAAACAGTGTAGGTAAGGAATGTAACCTCACAGCATAGTCAACAAATGCTCCGTTGTCACCACCCGTGCGTTTGTATTCCTCGCTGGCACCAACAAAACTCCCCATTTTACCCCTCCCCTGGAGTATACTCTCGAGCGACCGAAACCAATAGTCATAACAACCAGTCGAATCACCATTAGCTTGACTGAGAGTTGCCAGGCCAAAGAAGACAAGATCTAGGTTTTCCCGACTACAGTGAACGATCGACAACAGTATCTCTATGATTGTCCGACGGGTTTGGAGGTGAGGGGAATTGAGAGCAGATGTGATTTGAGTGACAATGTTGGGAATCTTCATGGCTTCCCGGACACGAGACTGCAAGTCCCGTGAGACAAGTAGTTTACACAAAGACAAACTCACTGACAGTACTATTAAAGATAACCTTTAGACATTTGGCAATTTCCTGCTCCAATGGTGTATCGGCTGCGTTCCTAAATAGAGGACGGTGAATTGTCCAAGCACTAGAGGGCAATGGTGCTCACCTCCTGGTCTTGCGACTGATCTGCGCAAGACTCTGTGCCAACACTGCTGTACCTCTGAGATCGATAAAGGTATCAAGCCAGCTAATGAGAACATAAGCGAGAGCCAACAGCGCGGGATCATTTGACTTACCTAGTTTCGTGCCCTCGCAGTGAAACCCAGACACTAGAAACCTGCTTGGAAGTGATGGATCCATCCAAGAACTTGCGTATATACCACTCAGGAGAGCCCTCGCCGGAAAGAACGGCCTGACCTGCACCACCTTGTTTGCGGGCCTGCTCGCTTCTACTTCGCTCTTCCTGCCATCGCACCTGTTCCGCAGCAAGAACTATGTCCCACTTCTGGTTGATGGGGAGGTTGTCTACGTTGGGCAGATCGCGCTGCTGGGCGACACGGGCAAAAAGAGTTTCGATATCCTCATCATTTTCTGGGCGGGGAAAGTGGAACACGTCTGTGTGTGGTTTATGAAATATATGGGAAAGATGGGTGGAGTGGCTTTCGGAGTGCGCTGTGGAACTCGAGAAACGGGATGATGAGTTGTCTTGGGCGTGGATAGCTCGCAGCACGTTGTTCGTTATGCCAGGGGAGGCAGGGACGGGACCAGGGGCTAACTCAGTGCTTGAAGGACTTCTGCGTCCGGAAGAAATGGAGGCTTCACTCTTACGAAGTTTGTGGGATGTGGGTGTCTTTGGACGCTTCCCGGGGAAAGAGGCTAGGGACTCATTATAAAGAGTAGGCGAGTCTGCGGTACTGAAAGAGGAGTCAGGCCTAGCTGTGGAAGGTACGGGGGTGGGTTTGTCTTTCTCGAGTCTTGCGCGGTGCAGGTTCTGGTAATTGAGGTTAAGATCTGTGCCGTTGGCAGTGAGAGTAGGATTTGTGAGGGGGGCGGATATAACAGAAGTGGCGTGGTTGCCACGCAGCCCTTGGGAGACAGTAGCGACTGGGAGAGGCGAGCGGGTCAGCGAGGGCAACTTGTCGTACGGAACCGAGTCAGCCAAGTCCTGAGCAGAAAGAGATGAGTTCCGTGGTCGTTGTTTCTTCCTGTTGAAGAAGGCGTCCATGACCTGAGTCCGTCGTCGTCGTCGTCTTCGTCTTCGTCGCTGGCCACGTCGTGCCCGACCAGCGATCAGCTTGGTCACTGCTCAAGTACGGGTGATTGAATGAGTTTGCATCGCACCACAAAGTTGAATAGCTTGCTTGATTATAATCACAACAGACACCAACATGCATACTGTATTCGCCGCCGCTACATATCTAGTTCGTCTCAAGGACGACATCGATCCAAAAATTGGTGGGATCTCCGCCGGGTCACTGGCAATTCATTGCCTCTCCGATCCCCAGTCATTCACAGGGCTCACAACCATTCGCGAGGAACGATCGCAAGACCGTGCCATGCTCCCAGTCTCCAAGGCTTGACCTTCCCCCACTCCGACCCCAATTCCCCGCTCCGCACACCGCGCATGATTGGGGGCACACACGTCCACTCGCGTCGGTCATCGCTCCACCGAGTACGCCACCGTAAACTCCGCCACCTGGTTCCGTGCTCAGCATCACCCACGAGTCCAAGAGAACAGCATCCCGCGACAGCTCGCTGAGTCCGAAGGCAGCCCCTACTTCTGGCTTCGCGTTTCTGTATGTGCGCATGGCCTAGGTCCAACACGTCCATGGTCCAAGCCAATGTCATCGTCACCCATCCTCTCTGTGCGTAATCACGTCATTCCAATCTCCGCTTGCCAACCCAGAACGATCCAGTCCTGCTGCCCTCGAGAACGGATCTCTGTTGCATCTCCCGCAGAAGAGGCAATTTCAACAGGGAATGGAATGAACCAAGATGATTTTGCTGGATTTGGAACACAGATAAAAGCGAGCAATCCGGGCAAGACGACACGACACAAACAGTGAAACTGGATACACCGTCTAGACAAGGGATATCTGCATTGACCAGGAAGCAGGCCAGGAAATAGAAAGCTAAACTCAGAGGCAGTTCGTAACGATCGAGAACAGGTCTTGGCCATCGTTGCACAGAACTTGCTCTTCAATGTGCTCGTACGGTTAATGCAATGCGATATAAACGGTTACAGAACATCCAGTGACGCAGCGGAACCACGAAAATGGCACGTGGCAGGTCCGAGTATAACGGGGGTGGGAGGGCCACGTCTGTAGACTGACGATGGAATATTTGAGTTCTCGCAAAGTGAACGTAGGGACGATACGGGCGCTTCCTGTGCGTATCACATTCAGCAGCCAAGTGCAATCCAAACTGGCATTCCGCATCGCAAGCCACCTTGAAACCATGTCGAGTTGATACACGCCAACGTTTAAGGACACCATTACCAAGACCCTGGCTTACAAGGCAACAGAGAGCTTGGTACTGTCCATGGTGCACAACCAGACTTGAAGCACCAGGCTGAGAGCAGGATAGCTCCTCGGTGCTACCTACATCTCGCGGAGAGTCGAAGACTCGGGTCTTTGAGAGCACGTGCGTAGACCTGAACGGTGTGGGTTAACACAGACTAGGGGTTCCAATAACAAATGCTAAGAGAGAAAGGCGAATAGGCAAAGACGAGCTAAGTGCTCTGTGCGTAGCCCAGGTTGCACACCGCGGATGATTGTCACGGTTCAACCGCCTGTTCGTGCTCTGCTCAACTCCAGCTACGCCATATAGAAACCGCGACATCTCTCTAGCATCCATATTGGGGTAGCATTCTGCCATGCGGAGTATCTCGCCCGTCCGGTGTCGCCTTTCCCTTTCTCTGGACACAGTGAAAAGGGATCCCGAGACGATACAGGGAGGATACTTGTCCGTGCATGGAGGAAGAAGTGCATCCTGGCCCGAGATGGATGCGTGCCGGAGAAATGCTGAGACGCTTAGGAAAGTTTCATAGCAGACAATAAAGGCGGCTGACGAGTAACCATCCTGCAACGTGCAAGCTAGAAGAGAAACGACGGGCCCTGTCTGTCAAAGATGCCACTCCGTGCCCACACAGGCAAATGATATGCTCCCGCCGACCTGAAAATTCTTAGGGTTAGAAATCATCCCGAGTCGGGATGGATCTTTTGGTTATAAGAGGCGGAATGCTCTGTGGCAGTTGGTGCATAATGACGAGAATGAGTACCTGGGCGACGAAGGTAGCAGGTCGGACAGCGCCCACACTGAAAAGTTGCGAAAACAGGTAAATAAACTTGAGTCCGAACGCGCTTGTTTTGTGGACAAGCAATGTTTGGCTAAGGCAAACAAGTGGATAGTCACGTGCTGAACATTGAACACGTGGTCGTGGGAATATATGTATTTTTGTGACAGCAGTCACGTCACGACAAAGCATTGTGTAGAAGAAGCAATCGTTCAATCGTTCAATCGTTCTCGACCTCTCGACCACGACCACGACCACGATCACAACGACGGCTTATTAAATGGCCGAAAATATCTACAGCAAGGGGACCAGAGTCTGGTTCGAAGACAAAGAACAGGCTTGGATATCCGCCGAGGTTACCAGTGTCATCAAGGCCAATGACGACGCCATTAAACTTGTCTTCCTCGACGAACGAGGCAAAGTACGCGTCGATTTCGTCATTCTCTCATTCAAACCATCTTATTGCGTATCCCCCAGGAAATTGCCATCAATACAACTGGAAAACATATCAAAGATGGCCAGAACGGTCTTCCTCCGTTGCGGAACCCCCCGCTGCTAGAAACTGCGGATGATTTGGCCACCCTTTCTCATCTCAACGAACCATCGGGTAATACTCGATTCACATCCCTCTTTCCGTTTCCCTTACGTTTTATTCAGTGCTGCACACGATCCGCAATCGTTATGCACAGCACAGCATATACACCTATAGTGGCATCGTTCTCATCGCTGTCAATCCCTTCCAACGCGTCACTCTTTATGGCCCAGAAATTATTCAAGCTTATAGTGGTCGGAAAAGAGGCGAATTAGAGCCCCACCTCTTTGCCATCGCTGAGGACGCGTACACCGCCATGGCAAAGGAAGGTATAGGTCAGACTATCATCGTATCTGGGGAAAGGTACCTATCCTCTTTTCACTTAAACTTGTTAATCTCACCCATTTGATAGTGGTGCAGGTAAAACTGAGTCGGTACGTCTCCACGCTTGTCCATCCGATCTCGATTCGTCTCAACCCTCATCAGGCGAAGTTCATCATGCGATATATCGCTTCGGTCAACCCCCCCGGCTCTGGAGCCAAGGGGAAAACAAAACTGTCGCTAGATGAGTCGAGTGAGATAGAAAGACAGATCTTGGCTACAAACCCCATCCTTGAATCTTTCGGAAATGCAAAGACAACTCGTAACGACAATTCTTCCCGCTTTGGAAAATATATCCAGGTCTAAAGTATCCTTTTGCACTTTACATATCAACCTCACAATTTCACAGATTCTTTTTGATGGAAAACCTGAAATTGTCGGCGCACGCATTCGTACATACCTTTTAGAGCGGTCGCGTGTCGTCTTTCAACCAACTACTGAGCGGAACTACCATATCTTCTATCAGCTGTGCGCGGGCGCCCCACTGAAGGAGCGAAAAGACCTTGGGCTGGATATAGACGTTACGAAATTCCACTACCTCAGGCAGGGCGGTACTACTTCGACACCCATTGCGGGGGTTGATGATGCCGAAGAGTTTCGAGCAACCCAACAAGCTCTTTCGACTGTCGGTATCAGTGTTGAAAAGCAATGGGCTGTTTTCAGGCTTCTATCTGCTCTTTTGCATCTTGGAAACGTCAAAGTTACCCAAGCTCGAGCTGAATCATCCATCGATGAAGAGGATCCCGCTCTTATTTTGGCCACTCGGTTCTTAGGAGTTACACTATCTGAGTTCAAGAAATGGACTATTAAAAAGCAGATAATCACGCGCTCAGAAAAAATTGTCACATCTCTGAATGCCGCGCAGGCGACGGTGGTCAGGGATAGTGTGGCGAAGTTCGTATATGCATGCTTATTCGAGTGGTTGGTTGCAATCGTCAATGAGAGTTTGGCCGGGGAGAATGGCGACGCTACCGAACGCGCGGAGATGTTCATTGGAGTGCTAGATATCTATGGATTCGAGCACTTTCAAAAGGTGATTCTTTCCAGTGCCAGGATCTTCTCCACTCACATATCCCTTCAGAATTCCTTTGAGCAGTTCAGTATCAATTATGCCAACGAAAAACTACAACAAGAGGCAGGTGATGGTGGAATCGTGATGGTTGATGCTGATGATTTTGCTTGCAGTTCAATTCGCATGTCTTCAAGCTTGAACAGGAAGAGTACATGAAGGAACAAATTAATTGGACGTTCATCGATTTCTCAGACAACCAGCCCTGCATTGATATCATTGAAGGCAGACTTGGTGTCCTCGCTCTTCTTGATGAAGAATCTCGTTTGCCTGCGGGCAGTGATGCTTCCTTCCTACAGAAACTGAATTCACAACTCTTGAAACCAGCCAACAAAGCTGTTTTCAAGAAACCACGATTCGGAAATTCGGCATTCACGATTGCACATTACGCGCTCGATGTTACCTATGAAGTTGAGGGCTTCTTGGAGAAGAATAGGGATACAGTGCCGGACGAGCATATGGTACTGTTGGCGACTACAAAAAATCCTTTTCTTAAAGAAGTTTTGGATACTGCTCTGGGTTCAGTCAAGTCTGTGGAGAGATCTAGTGATCCTCATCCTGGTTCTCCTTCACTCTCTGATTCGGGCAGTGGTGGATCTCGTCGATCGTCAATTATACCTGACCCAGGGCGTTCAGCCTTGGTAGTATCTACCACAACAGCCAGTAAGAAACCAGGCGCAGCCCTAAAGAAACCCACGCAGGGCTCGATATTCAAAGCATCCCTAATCACATTGATGGACACACTCAGCATAACGAACGTTCACTATATTCGATGCATCAAGCCTAACGAAGCCAAAAAACCATGGGAATTTACACCGTCTCAGGTTCTAGGCCAGCTCCGTGCTTGTGGTGTTCTAGAGACAATTCGCATCAGTTGCGCAGGATACCCTTCCAGGTGGACATATGGGGAATTTGCAGAACGGTGCGTGACTATCTAAACACCCAATACTCGACTCAGATCGTCACAAGGTATTATATGCTTGTTCCTTCTACAGATTGGCAACCGATGATACAAAAGTTGGAACTTAAACCTCTTTGCTCACTGATCCTGGAGAAGACGATCAATGATCCCGACAAATATCAAAGCGGTCTTACGAAGATTTTCTTCCGAGCGGGTATGCTCGCTGCGCTCGAGTCTCTCAGGTCTGAGAGACTTAATGCCCTCGTCACCATTGTCCAAAAGAACATGCGACGACGCATAGCTGTCAAGAGATACCAACACCTCCGCAGTGCCACTATCAAAATTCAGACTTGGTGGCGTGGCATCCTGGCGAGGCAATTGGTGGAAAACATTCGCAAAAATGTTGCTGCGAGGAGGCTACAGGCCGGCATTCGACGCTTTCTTCATAGATTTAAGTTTCTTCAGCTTCGCTGGACAATTATCGCTGTCCAGAGCCGTGAGTACCAGAAGTTGCAACATGGGTTTGTCTCACTGGGACATCAGATGCTCGTGGTGCACAAGCTCGACTGGCGCACAGGGAAGCAAGGACGCTACACGCTGCCATGTTGCTGCAATCCTTGTCCCGTGGAGTGTATGTCTTTTTTCCCTCGTCATGTTAGTCATCTGACGGCCATCATATAGACTGTACCGCCGTTTGCATCGTTCTGATATCGGACACGTAGTATACTTGCAGTCTTGTGTTAGGCGGCGTCTTGCTAAGAAGCAGCTCAAGATCCTCAAAGCCGAGGCACGCTCGGTGTCCAAATTCAAGGAGATCTCGTACCGTCTGGAGAATAAGGTTGTAGAGCTCACTCAGACTCTGCAGAAGCGGACAGAAGAGAAAAAGGCCCTGCAGATTCAGCTGGAAGAGCTTGAGAAACAACTCCAACAATGGAGCTCAAGACATGAAGAAGCAGATGCAAAGGCCAAGTCACTTCAAATTGCGTTACAAACTGTAGAAGCCGAGTTGTCTCGGCGAGAGGAGCTTCTTCAGACAAAGGCTGACGTTGAAAGACGCCTGGAAGACGCAATCACCAAAGTAGCCGAGAAGGAGGAAGCGATTCAGCGATTGACCAATGAGGTGCTCACACAAGCCGCTCAGCTACAGTCTCAGGAGAAGGCCTTTGCTACTTCGCCAGTGAGGTCTACAGAGGATGTTTCTGTCATCGCTACCCTCAAGAATGAGGTCAGCAATTTACGCGAGCAACTTAACCGTGCCAATGCGTACAACGCTCTGACGAGGGGTACTCGAGAGCCTCCGACATCCCCAACTTTCGTTCCTGTCCTCCGCATCCCCGATGCGAACAGTGCCAATGGGCTCTCGTTAGCGTCTCCCCTCCACCCCAACCGCCATCAACGAAGGCATAGCTCCGCGGGTGTTCTCCAGCTCAGTCCTTCTGAATACCGTACCTCCGCAGATGAGCTGATGATAGATGTCAAGCGGAGTCAAGCACTTAGCCAGCGAGCGGTTTCTGTTGCCTACAATGGAGAAGATAACGCTCTCCGAGTACGGACGAATGGCGTGGCCGATCTCCGCAGTTATGATGACCTGGCAGAAGAGAAAATCAGACTTATGCAAGACATCAAGCGCTTGGATGAAGACGTCCTTATCGGACTAATTCGAGGTCTGAAAATTCCTGCACCTAGCACAACTAATCCGTCTGCGGTGAAGGAAATTCTATTTCCAGCAAATCTCATTAGCCTTGTCACGAATGAGATGTGGAAATATGGCCTCATCCCAGAGAGCGAGCGCTTTTTGGCCAACGTCATGGAGGCTATCCAAGCGCATGTCATGGTCAGTTCTACTTCACAAAGCTTTTACTCTTCTGATTTATCGCTAGTCTTTTAACGGGGAGGATGCCATTATCCCAGGCATTTTCTGGCTTTCTAATGTTCATGAGATGCTTTCCTTCATCTGCGTTGCAGAAAGTGACATGGTGCAAGGCATCGGCCCAGGCGAGGAAAATGCTGTTCGTGAATTCGATTGGAATGATTACGAGCGCCTGGTTACCGTGGTGAAACATGACCTCGGTAGCCTTGAGTACAACATCTACCATACCTGGATGCAGGAGACCAAGAAGCGCCTTTCCAAAATGGTGATCCCTGCTTTGATTGAAAGCCAATCACTCCCAGGATTCACTTCAAGTGACGGAGGTGGACGTTTGTTCAATCGCATCCTCAACACAAATAGCCAACCAGCTTATAGCATGGATGATATTCTGAACCTGCTCAACAAAGTTTGGAAGAGCCTGAAGAGTTACTATATGGAGGATTCCGTGGCACTGCAGGTCCTCATCGAACTGCTCAAGTTGATAGGCGTCACAAGCTTTAACGATCTTCTAATGAGGAGAAATTTTTCTTCCTGGAAAAGAGGTATCTCGTGTTTTTGATTCAACCAACATTGTACTGACTTTCCCTCGTTTGATAGCGATGCAGATCCAGTACAATATCACACGAATAGAAGAATGGTGCAAGTCGCATGATATGCCAGAGGGTACACTCCATTTGGAACACTTAATGCAAGCTATTAAGTTGCTGCAACTGAAAAAGGTCTGAAATGCTTCTTATAATCTGAGAAAAGCTTTTGACTCGGAATATAGGCGACACCCGCTGACATTGAGATTATCTATGACGTTTGCTGGATGCTGAGTCCTATGCAGATCCAAAGAATGTGTACCAACTACTACGTTGCGGAATATGAGGTGAGTGTTTTTTTTTTTTTTCGGTTCAATGGCCCCGTTGAACGCGACCATTTCCAGAGTCCTATCTCCCCAGAAATTCTCCGTGTTGTTGCCTCTCGAGTGCAAGCGAATGACCGTAACGATCATCTCCTGCTCTCGCCTGAAACAGAGGAAGTTGGCCCATTTGAGCCTCCGTATCCTCGTGAGGTTTCGGGGCTTGAAACTTATGTTCCAGCATACCTCAACGTGCCCCACCTCCGTCGATTAGCCGCCCTTGTCGCATAACGGGTGCCTTGCCTTACTGTGTCTTCCTGGTTTGTTGACGTTGACTACGTGCTTGCTATCCGATTGCATTATGTATTTTTTTCGGACTTTTTTCGGATAATATCGACGGGGTTTCCTGCAAGCATGGGTAACGATGGGTAATTGTCACAAAACGGAAAAACTGGTCGCGGAACGGATTTGAAATGTATCTATTTAGCCTTCTGAGAATGAGTTACTCAGTATGACCGTCGATCCGTCTTCTAGTTGGGCTGATAACTCCAAATGGTTCTGTAGTACTCGGCCCCTAACGTCCCCGAACGATTGTTGTATATAGTGTGTCTACCCGATGTGAATACTTGAATCGTTAAGACAATGGGGAAACCTACGGAAGTTGTACCAGGAATGCCGAAGTGCTGGACGATCAAGTCCAGTGCCTTACCCCCGACAGTCGTCTACGGAACAATTAGCCTAGAACGAAGAACGGGGAATAGGTGCGTGACCACGGTTACCTTTCGAAACCAAAGAGCAAGTTCTTTCGCTGGTTGGCCGATGATCTCGAGACGCGTAGTTACATGAAGACGCTGGTCAACGGGCACCAGAGAACGTCCATCCTTGGGGTCTGCCGGGATCGCTTTGTTGCGCAATTTCATTAAATTGATCTTTTGCAGCTGGGCCAGGCTTTTGGAATCTTGAGGAAGATTTCTACGCTGACGGACTACGATAGGAGTGCGGGATGTTGAAGTATCGGGTGCCAAGATCTTTTGTGACAGAATTGCTCGGGCAGCCTCATGCTTCGTATCGTCATTCTCTACGGTAAGACCGGCACATGAGTGAGACTGCATATGTCGATGACTACGGACTATGTGAGATGTCTCGGAGTTGTACCACCACGGTAGCATGAACTCACTGGACGCAAAAAGAGAGGTGACAACCGGGACAGCCATTCTGGACCACACCTGGGAGATCGCCAGAAGTCGCCCCAGTCACAAGGGAAGGCTTGTCACATCCTGCAAAGGTACAGATAGAGCGCACCGAGGTGGATGAGGAGTTTGACTCGGATAGAGAGTGTTGCACCAAAGCACAGTCGTGGAGCTCTGGTGAGATATGAAGCTTGCAGAACCACTCCAAGCAACTGCATTGAATAGGCAAAAAGTCGAGAACATTGCACGACGGGAGGGCACAATGCTTGCCGATGGGATTTAACTCCATGGGAAGTAATAATCAATCAAGTTAAACAGATATGTACGCCGCCAATGTTCAATATTTCAATGGTCGAAGAGAATACACATCAATAGGTCGTGGCGCTTATGTGGACGATGATATTTTTAATCCCAACCAACAATGATCCACACTTTTGCTATTAGAAATAGGACAACGCAGCACTAAGATGAAAGATGGTGAGGCATTCGAGAAACCTAATTCTTCCGTCGGAAAGACGACCCTAGGTGTAGCATGATATTAGCTGAAACATCAATAGAAAGTAGTTGATGAAGCCCACACCTTCGGTTAGTCTCGCCTTTCCACCAGTGGGTTGGCACAAAACACTTGCACACGAACCACACAAAACTACTGATTGTGCGTGTGAGAAAACGGCTGTAATGGCAAAGCAGCCTGCGAATCGGAATATATTTGAATATAATGTTCAAGACTACGGATTGGGAGAGACAGACCAGGACACTTCACATCCATGAAGTACGAGTTAGGCGATTGCACGAGACGCTTGAGTTTGTGCTGTCTCTTTTCGTGCTCAGCGGAAGGGTTTAACAAGTCAACTTGGAGAGTCTAGTATAATTTTGTCAGAAGGTGCGTGGAAGGACGCGTTGGACATACCATGATTGCGGGTGACCCTTTTGATGATGATGATTGTGTATAACGAGAGTCGAAGGTTAAAGTTAGCTGAGCTTGATATATTTTAATCTCCGCACGGCATACCCCGACGGTGCCGTTGAGTGATTCATATTCACTAATAAGTAATAATAATAATAATTAATAAATACAAGTGCTTGGCTGTCTGCGAGGCTCAAGCGCAGCCGTTGCTGCAACTCAACGTTCAACAGTCATGAATATCATCGTACGTACTACTACACTTAGGTGAACCATTCTAATTTTTAAACAGGAAACGCTTTTTGGTAGGACCGTCACTCCCGCAGAACGTCTCCGTCAACACCAGCGAGCTCTTGTAAAAGCCCAACGTGAACTTGACCGAGAGCGGTCAAAACTTGAGCAGAGCGAGAAGAAACTCGTCGTAGATATTAAGAAGAGCGCCAAAGCTGGTCAGATGGTATGTGACTTCCAGTACTTCATGTAACCTTCGTCAGTTATCTTAGTAGAATGCATGTAAAGTCATGGCCAAGGATCTCGTTCGCACGCGAAGATACGTTCAGAAATTTTATCAGATGAAAACACAACTGCAAGCTGTTGGCTTGAGGATACAAACACTTCGCAGTAACCAACAAATGGCGGAAGCCATGCGTGGAGCGACAAGAGTACGTCCCATAATGTAGGCCAGTCCAGTTCATACAACCACCAATTCTTCGAAAGGCTATGGCTTCCATGAATCGCGGTCTCAATTTACCAGCCATTCAGAAAATCATGAACGACTTCGAAAAGGAAAGCTCGATGATGGATATGAAAGAAGAGATGATGTCGGATGCCGTAGATGATGTGATGGATGACGGGATTGAAGATGAAGAAGAGGAGGGTGACAAGATTTTGAGGCAGGTCCTCGATGAAATTGGCGTTGATCTTTCGCAACAAGTACGAAATATCACGAATTTCAGGTCTACAGGCTGACTGATGGATTGCAGCTTACGGAAGCGCCAACCGGGCTTGGTGCCACATCCTCACCTCTGACCGAGAGCCGTAGACCAGTGGCAATTGGCGAGACGGGCGGTCCATCCCTTGGCGACGACCGACATGGTAGCGATGTCAATGTTCCTGACGAAGACTCCCTTCAGGCACGCTTGGATGCACTCCGTCGCAACTGACTGAAGAGGAACATTTCTGTACTATGTTGACTCCTTACGGAATGATATTGAATACGGCTTTTGCATTATGCGTAACCCCATCAATGGAGCACCGAATTCGAGTGCGGGTAACAAAGGCATATCCACCGATCGACCATCGACCTCGAAATAGTACAGTTATTCAGGGTGCATCGGATATGGGCACCAGGTTATCGGAACGAGAGTTGCAAAGTGCTCTTGATTTCTGCAGTAGATTCTAGGTATCAAGCTTTTAGAGCAACAATTTCCTTGGCCTCCTGCATGCTTAATGTCCAAGAAATACCCGAGCCGCTGTAAAATGACTCAACATCTTCGTCCTGGAAATAGAGACTTAGAACTAGTTCTGCACCTAGGAACAAATTCTAACTCACACTGTCAAGATTTAGCAGAGAAGAGATTTGTTGAAGGCGGACGAATTTTTCTCGAATATCACCAAATACAGTTTGAGAGGACAGATACGCCATTATAGAACGGAGATCGCGGTCAAAGCGTATAGCACCCAACTGCCAGCGACATCAGCGGAGGGCAGTAGATCGAGGGGTTGAACTTGCCTCAGAATAATGGAGGGTCAAAATGTATTTCTCCCATGGTCGGAGAGTAGCGTCAAGAGCAAGGCCGAATAAGATGCGGAAGTTGTTTTCAGTGCAAGAATCCTGGTCCGTTGATGTAAGCTCGATCATACAGGAACCATAGGGCTGACCTTATATCCATCTGTCAGATTCTCCCAGACCTTCGCAAAACGTTTTCTCACAATGTCTTGGTATTCCGCGGCTGCATACCCATCTTCGTCTAGAGCGTATGAAACGTCCTTGTACACATCGTGTATAAGAGTTCGTAGCCTTGATCGCATCAATTGATTGAATAGTTGGTCTATACTAGCCTTGGAAGAGTTATTAGACAATTGCCGTCAGGTAATATCAAGAAATTACTCTTAAAGTTGCCTTGAATCTGGTCATGGAAGTGAGCAAGCCCGCTATAATGCCTTTCACCTTTGGCTGTTCGGTTTCGAGGAATAGCTGAGTGATGGCAGGTTGGGAAAGCAAGTCCTTCACAAGTCGTTCCATATGTGAGGAAGATATATCGAGGTCATTCAAGAGTATCTTTGAGAGATAGTCTGAAGGTCGAGCAAGTCAAAGGAAACAAATGAACGCACGAGAAAAGAGGTTCGACTTTCTCTATCCGACTTCTCGGTTCGAACCCCTGTACCAACTCGATAAACGTCATCGAGTCTCTTTTTGATACCACCGAGAAAATCATGATCTAGTATATCCTTGAAAAGGTCGTTAGTCTGCTCTAAGACTCCCAAAGAACCTGTCGACAATAGGCGTGTATAAACTGTTTTTAAAATGTAGAAAACATCATCCGGAGTGGTCGTCGTTGTCGGAGTTTGAGAAAAGTCAGGACTGGAGAGATGTTGAGCCTGTGGTCAGTCAGTTGCGGAATTTCAGACAGTCTTACAAACGGACCTTGTCAATGATTGCACGGATATACCAGATCTCCATTGGAATGTAACACGTACTTAACAAACCTGCAAACTCTCTTTGAGATAATGTTGTGTCCAAGAGTACGACTGGTTCCATGAGAAGTAGCGAATCTATGTTTAGAGGATCGATAAATAGGTTGTAGGTTCGGGTTGTTTGGGTTGACTTTACCATCTACGACTCCCTCCTCTTCCTATGTTATCCTCGTTAAAATTGCGACGGATGCAGGTCGAGTTAAGGTACAAACCTGTAATTGTTCGACAAGAAACTTTCTGAATAGGTGCCATCGGCTGCTCATTCCTGCAATCTCGGATAAAATCTTGTCAATCTCACGCGGATCAACCTCATCCGTGCCTGTGGTTGTCGAGGTTGATTTTCGAGGAGCGGACGAAGGAGCCGTTAAATTTAAAACATCCGATAACTGGAACAAGTTGAGCACAGTAGGATAGAAAATGGGCAGAAAGGATTCTACCTTTCTTTTAACTGATCGGACCTCCCTCCAAGCTTCAAGTGTGCTCCGGACAACTCGATCACACTCCTCCAACAACCTCTTGATAACACTCCGCATATTTCCCGTGCCATAATATTTTTCGACAACGGGTTGATGCTGATCAATGATCATGGCCACACCCTCAAACAGTGCAGTCAGAACAGTGACGTAGTACAATGGGGAAGAGGCTGTCAACTCTTAGTTCAGAGCGCAGCAGGCGAATAGCGTAACGTCCTACTTTTAGCAGAAATAGGGGCCCTCACGCGCACCAAGTCGACGACAAATGATGCATATGCCTCGAGACCCTCAGCTTCCCAGCCAATTGCAGGGAACAACTTGAAATAACGGCTTGTCGCAGCCGCATCACGCGATTGTGATGCCCGTGCAAACTGTTTGAGGAAGATTGATAAAAGCTGTTCTCTCGCCGCCTGAAGTACTTGTGCAGGAGGGAGATGATTCTCCGCAGATGGCTGGGGGACGTAAGCTTCGCGTATGCCGAATTCGCGAGAAGGAATATACCACGGAGGACTCAGCAAAGGGGCCAGAAATGACATCGTCTGGCAGCGACATTGCACGAGCACAGTGTCTAGTCGCCGACTCCCAGTCCTGATGTTCGATGCAAGACTGCAATTGGGAAAGAGAGGACTTGGGGAGTGTAAGCCAAGGGAATTGTTAGGACACGGCTTTACATTACTTTGAGTTCCATCACCTGCCCCACTCGTTCCGCTGCCTGTGAGACACGACTCATCTCCCGGTCAAGAGTCCGGACCCGCCCACCGACGCGCTCTGCTGTTTTTGCCGTGGAAGAGACTTTCTGCTTGAGCTGTAAAGATTCAAGACATAGGTCATTCAGACGAGGAACAAGAGTTTCCAGCCTGCAAAGTGAATCTTCGATGGAAGCGCGGTCGGAAAGCAATTCAGCAAGAGAATTGGAGAGTGCGGCTTCCTCTGACTGATACCAAGACAGACATGAGAGAATTTCATTCAAGTTGGTGAGTTTTCTGGGATCCTTTTGAGTGCAGTGCGATGTCTCAGCTGGCAGTGGATCTGCTGAGTTGGTGGATGCGTTGAAGTTGCCAGTTGATGATTTACTCATGTCGGGTTGACACGAGTATGACGGATCTGTGAAACCTCTGTGCAAACTTGACGAGCGAAGTGCTTCCCTTGCTCACCTTGGCTGCTACTTCGAACCCACCGAACAAATGTCTGAAGAAGTATCACACACGTTGACCAACGAAGCAGTTCCACGAACGGAGGCCACGATCACCATTCGCGTGATCAAATCTTTCGAATACCGCACAGAACGCAGCCTCGTCTTCCACAAACTCAACCTCGAGACCACGACAGTCGGTGACTTGAAAGAAAAGGCTCACCAAGGCATGTTATGATCACTCGCGCCGGTGTGCATCTCACCTCTAACTTAGTGATCCAAACCGGACCTGGTTGGCGTCCTTACCGCAATGCTGTTCTGGGCTCGTACACTTTATCCACTGGCTGTCTTTCCTGATTGTTCAATATCCAACTAGATACTATTAAACTCTATGCAAAGGCACATGGCGCAAAGGTACGGCAATAGTTTGGTCTTGGAGACGTTTGCTCAGCCCTGATGGCTTAGACGACGAATCTCATCATCAATTTAGATCATGATGACTGGATCCTTGAAGACGACACCAGGATCCTTGCAGATGCTGGCCTTGGCAAGTATCAAAGTCGAACTGTTCTCTTGCCTTTCCTTCATGGTTTTAGAGAATGAAACCGAGGTCAGCTTCTTCGGTCGGGACGCGTATGAAAGCTTCAAGCGCAACCCAGTGGTAAGAAGACTGTATTGCCTGTCCCATCATGCATTGATCTCGACCACTAACCAGGTTCGCTGGGATGCAACTTTGTCATGACACCAACTTTTCTGGTAGGATCTCAGTGGGTTCCTCGATGCGTATTAATTACGAAGGATGTAACAAAAGATGCGCGTGGATCTATGGAGACACAGGTGGGCAATTACCGGGGTAGTGTAGTCGAAGTAAATGACAAATCAGCCCAGTAAAAAATACGTTCATTGATTTGCACATTGAACGCGGGGTTCGCCTTCGTGGTCCTCGTCCATGGCGTCGTCCGCCATGGCGCTAGCCCTCGATCGTGCATCGGGTTCATCGAGATCTACCTCCTCCAGATGGACATTCTTGGCGAAATGCTGCACGGGAGTGCGAGGTGGGAGGGCCTGTTCAAGTAACGAGACTTTGGAAGGATCGATGGTATCAGGGAATTTAACGGTAAACTTGACATAAAGATCCCCAGGCTCGTGATGCCGTTGAGATGGCATGCCTTGCGACCGGATGACTTTGACAGATTCTGAGAAAATGAACATCATGCATGAATGATACAGATTAAAACATCACAACGTACCGTTTTTGACGACTTCCCCAGGTAAAAATCGAACAAGTAGTGCCCGATCGTCGAGATGTCGGATCGCGACCTCACCGCCGGCAAGCGCGGTAAGGAGGTCGATCTCGAGTTCAGTTATGAGATTGTTTTCCTGGCGTTTGAATTTATCATGAAGTTTCTCTTCTATAACAATCACGACATCTCCGGATTGAGCATTTGGTGATTGGTCGCTTTCGCCTGTGAAAGTGATTGTCTGACCGCCCTTCATGCCTTTGTCTATGTGAACCTCTAAAATCTTCTTCTCGGGCAAGACCTTTTTTCCTTTGCAGTTTGAGCAGCGATCTTTGGGATTAATAACCTCTCCAGTCGCATTACACTCGTCACATCCCGATTGTATCTGTTGAATCATAGGACCCATTTGACGGAGTGTGACCTTGACTCCACGACCATTGCAGACGCTGCACGCGCGGACGGCACCATCCTTTCCACCCTTTCCATTGCATTTCGAACAAAGGGCATTGCGTGTGAGGGCAAGTTTAGTGGTCTTCCCTTTGTAAAGGTCCTCGAGTGACACCTGAACACGGTGGACAAGATCTTTGGTCTTGCGAACACCTTGCGAACGGCCACCGCCCCCACCGAAGAATCCACCTCCACCAAAAAGTTGGCTGAAGAGGTCCTAGTTTACGGATGGGGATGAGGTTGAGGGGCGGAATGAAAGAGATAAGGGACTAACCTGTGGATCCATACCGCCCATTCCCCCTTGTTCTGAGAGACCAGCTTCACCGCGAGCATCATATATACTGCGCTTCTCGGGATCAGCCAAAACCTCATAACTAGTAAGTGGGTTAGCCGAGAAAGAGAGTAAGGGAAAAGGAACGTACGCATGTGTAACCTCCTTGAATAACTCGGGGTCACCACCCTTGTCAGGGTGTAGTCGCAGCGCTCTGAAGAAATGAGGGCAGAAAGAGAAACAGCGAGATTTGCTCACTTCTTTCTGTAGGCCTTTTTGAGGTCACTCTCGGAGGCGTCCGGAGACACTTCCAGCAGATCGTAATATTTTCTGCAGAAGACACAAATCAACCAAAGGGAAGGGGTAAAAAGGAACAACGGACGTTTCTCTGACCATGATGAGTGAGATGGAGGGGGACGAAACGAAGAGAGTGGTGGCTCTTTAGGCTGTGTATCCTAGTAGAATGTTGCAGAATGTACCAGAAACTTCGGCTTGTCCACTTTTGGAAGGTGACTAGCAATACTACCTACAAGACAAGTATACTAACGACTTACACTACGCACTTACATCCGGGTAGACATCGAATCGTCGTTGTGTAGTTACAGGTATCCCCGCCCTCGCCGAATGAAACACCTGAGGAACTTCCGGAGACGTTCAACATCGCCCGTACCGAACCCCGAGAAAACTCACCAATATCAAAGCGCAGGATAGCCTCACCCTCTTCAGCCTGCCCAAGCACCTTGCCACTGCTCCGTGTCAGTCACTTGCTTTGCTCTTTGTAGCAATGCTCACAATGGGTCAACTACCATACTGTGCCCGTACTGTCACATGAAATTGTTAGAAGTCCGATACCTGTGGTTTCCGGGACAACGTACTGCCTGATAGCCCGCTTTCGGGTCTCGTGCAGGGCTACACATTGAAAAGTAGACTTGGTTGTCAATTGCACTACGCAGATTTGCGTCAGATAGATTGGGTTCACCTCTGCGGCTACCTACCGAGATCGCTGGAGTAGTTCCCAGTGGAGTGGTCCCGTCGTCGTGTTGAACGCCCCGGGATAGACTAGTACGTGACAGCCTGTCAAAGATGTATGAGCACATCAGATCATCTCATGAACCGTCTGCACCCCTTCACCAACCTCTGCGTGCGGCGATCATAGCAAGCTCCGGGAAGCGGACATCATAACATATTCCGAGACCAATGCGCGCAAACTCTATTGTCAGTGTTCCCCAACCGTTTCTTTCCAAACTGGTAAATCCTCACCCGTATCAAAGAACGTTGTAGAAGAGCCTCCCGTCAACGTTTCACTCTCCTGCATACATAATCAGTTCTATGTCGTTGGCCAGAAAGCGCGCGCCCGCACTTTGAAAGTGATTTTGCCAGGGATATCGATATCAAACAGGTGCACTTTGCGATGAATTGCCACCAGTTTGCCTGGCAAGAGTAAGGACACCCCAAAGATGAAACAAGGGATCATGTCATACCTTTGGGCGAAAATACGATACAGGTATTATAGATCTTGCCGTCCTCAGCGTCCCTTTCGGGTATCGAACCTGGTTCGTCCTTCAATCATTCACCTAGACTGCATCAACTGCATAGTGCACCTCCAATAAGCCAAATCTGGTTTTCGGATGCCGCTTCCGAGAGTACCCTGACGCTCTGGCTCTGGGTTCCTTCGGTATCGTATTCTTTCCCGGGTGTATAGCCAATGACTTCGGCGTGCACGGGGAAGTGCACATGGCCGTAGGGTGAATTGAAGCATTCCTGGACCTGCCATGATGCCAAAGGAAGGTGAAAAGGGAAGGAAATCTTACAGGCAATACAACTAGGTCTGGCTTTCCGCTGGCACCTTTCACAGCCTGATTGATCATGTCCCTGGTGTGGTTCAGGTTGGCACGTTTGATATCTGCGTCAGTGGGATTCTCCGCGACGGGCGAAGAGCTGGCTAATTGGATGAGTGCCAGTTTAAACTGCTTGAACTCTGGTGCGACAGAAGACATGGCTCGATAAGATGGATGCGATACTGATCTGGTTGATACCCGACGGAAGAGAGAGAACATGGGAAATATGAACTACACTACAGTACATTTTTCCGACCAGCGCAGCCAATGTCGCTTCTTGTCGTGTACAATCCCGTCTGCGGTGACTCCACCGCAGAGCAGTTCTTCAATGCGCATGTTATTCCTCGTCTCCGTTCTGCGAACCAGATCCCTGTCCAGATCATCCGTACGCGTGCTCCTGGCGATGCAGGCGTCAATGTCCTCGATTTCCTCAAGAAACGCAAGACAGACGACGTGACGGTCGTGCTCGGCTCTGGAGACGGCACCCTTCATGAAATACTGAACCATCTCGTTCCTGTAGCCGACCTTTCTTCCTCCGTCCGCTTTGTACTCGTCCCATGCGGAACCGCGAATGCCCTCTATGCTTCCTTGTTCGGGCCCATTCCACAACTTGATACGATCACCTATAAATTGCGATCTTTGGAGGCTTTTCTTCAACCCTCGTCGCTGAAACCATTATCGCTATCTTTCACTTCACTTTTGGGTCCTTCTGGTGGAGATCATGGTTATGGAGGAACGCCTATCGCGTCAGTGGTCGTCACCTCAACAGCTTTGCACGCAGCCATCCTCAACGACTCCGAGAGGCTCCGCAAGCAAATACCAGGCGTCGAGCGATTCAAGGTCGCAGCACAGCAGAACGTCTTGAAGTGGTGTGCTAGCCGCGTCAGGCTTTTGCCCGTTCCATCTTCTGGTGTTGCCTGTATCTACGATCCACGCAAGGGCGATTTTGTCCCCATTCGTGGTGCCAGCCAAAGCGATTCCGCCTTGGACTTCCACGGCCCATTCGCTTATTTCCTATCTACCACAAACGTAGATCGACTGGAATCCATGTTTCGCATCAACCCTACGATATCAATGAATCCTGCAACGGACACTTCAATGGATGTTATCATGGTCCGCCCTAAACGTAATCCAGCTTTCACTCTGGATACTCCCCAAGCCAGGGAAACTTTCGCAGAGAAAACTTTTGCAGTCTTTGACGCAGCTTACCAAGATGGCAACCACATATACTTGCGGTATTCAGAGGATGGGCATATCACAGAAAGTGGCAATGGTGACCTGGTCGTCGAGTGTTTCAGATGTGGGGGCTGGGAGTGGATACCTGTTCGTCGTCTCCGTTTTCATATGCATAGTTGCTGACACCCCTCGAGGATGAGGCGGACGAGGACGCTCATTTGCTGTGCGTGGATGGTGCTATCTTTCAAATAGAAAAAGGCGGCAGGGCCATTTGCAGCAGAGCTTTGCAACTAGCGGATACTACCTCAACAAACTTTTATGCGTATATTTAAATTTGCTGTATTGTATTAAAGGCAACAACGCCATGATCACAGGGTATATGGAAGTATCAAAGTAGAACTCTGGCAACTGCCACACTGCCTTCCTTGTGGCATTGCTCGATGGATTGGTTGCTGTTAATCTGTGCAGCTGATGGTCAGAAATTCGTTTATGATAAACCTGAACCAATACCTTGACGACCTTGCCTTGTTTTTCGAGGTACTCTATAACGGGCTTAGAAAGCTCAGCATGTGTTTCTAAACATAAATCTCAACGAATTTTCGCGTCACATAAACAAAACACCAACGAAAACGTTTCTTGAGGCTTTCGATGTTGTCGTCCTCACGCCCGCTCGTTTTGCCCCGTTCCAAAATCCGCTGTATCATCACCTCCTCGTCTGCCTCAAAGACCAAGACCAGGGATGGAGAACAAACCTTTACGGGATGAACAAAAGTGCTGAAGGGCATAAACGAGTGTCATACCGTCTGTTCGAACGTCAAAGCTTGATCCATTTTACGCGGGAAGCCATCGATGAGGAAGCGACCTTTGCCATCTGTCCACCCGGGACCCGATCGTTCTTCCAGCAGGCGAGACATCGCGACCTCTAGAAGCTTGATGGTGACCTCCTGTGGAACGATTGTACCTCCACGAATGCAGGTCCGGATCATCTCTCCGTACTGAGATCCTTCGCGGTTCTGTTCCGCACGCAGGAGGTCACCAGCTACGTGAATGGCCGCAGGCGTGAGCGTTGACACGAGCTAAGCGAGAGACAATGACTTGCCTGATAAATGACAAAAGCCAAAGTCTTTCACGAGTCTGCTACATTGGGTTCCCTTTCCTGTCGGATATCAGATTCTGTAGGGACCTGGTGATATGGGAACGCGCCTGCACCGGGACCGCCAAGCACGTATACGACCGTAACTTTGTGCGAGTCAAATGTTGGTCTTGTAGCGCTGGATGCCATTGGGTACTGGGATCAGACGTATCCTAGTGTGAGTTCTGACGGTCGAGTTGGCGGGGTGGAACGAGGGGATGAGCGTGCTGAAGAGGTTGCTTTGATGCAGGATTCGTCGCTTCTCTGTGTTTCACGACAAGCCAAAATGTGCTACCAGAAACGAGGATGAGTCCAAGAAGGAGAAGCGGGTTTGGGCCGGTCGTGGATCGTGGTGGCATGTACCTGAGCCTAATTTACTACAAATGCCCGACACAAACAGTTTCTACTTAGCCGTCATGGATAATGGTGTAGTCAGGATTGACCACGGCTCGGACGTGTACGTGGTACGTTCGTGCTACCATGAAGACGGACAGGACCTCTTGGCCTTTGGAGGTGAGCATTCCGTCGAGGTCTACCAGATAGTCAGCCAAATTCCCTGGTCCTTTCCTTTCCTTAATCACTGAACTTTTGTACATCTCAGAGTGCTACATCCGCCAAGAGATTGGCTTCGTTCCACATCGGGACCAGAGTAACCGCGCTGGCCTGGTCGCCTCGTACGCTCTCCCCTAGCAGCAGCGACGATTGGTTCATAGAGTTCGCCCTCGTTCCTGCGTCTGGAGGCCAACTGGCATCTGATATCTGATTTTTGTAGGATCACGGCAGCTGGTGTAGACTTTGGTCTACACTTATTGACGAAATCCGCCTCAGCCAGCGAGTACATATTTCCTTTTGGTGGCGGTCTAAGTGGACATCATAGCAAAGTAAACGACCTGTGCTTTTGTGGTGGCCACGACCAAGACAATGCACGTTACGTTGCTTCCGTGTCCGGCAAGTGATTTCAGACCTAGATAGCTAGCTCACTCATGGGCCACAGATGACAGGATGCTTATGGTTTGGGACCTCCAACCAACACTCAATGTCTCTTCTGCGGTTCCATCTCAGGAAACCTCCGATCGGCACGCTTCCTCCCAGCCCAATTCCAGGCCTCAACCTACTGCCTATGTCATCGCTTTCCCACACCCTCTAATCACGGTCAACTCACATCCCGGGAGTAGCAAAGAATTCCTTATTTCTGATTGCCGTGGTTCTGTTTTCCTCACAGATTGGCGCACCGATCCCCTCTCGACCGAACAAGGAAGCTGGAGACACTCTACATTGGTCGAGCTCGTTGACCCACATGCGCTGAAAGACTCTCTTCTAGGAAAGTCGTCCCAAAACATGGGCTTTGCTGCATGGCGTCGTGATAATCCCAACATGTATGTGGATCACTTTGAAAGAAAATGTTACCAAGTGAAACGGTCTTTACAGAGTTGGGGCAAGTTATGGGCCGCGTTTTGCTATTTGGGACATGTCCAAATTACGGGGCGGCAAGCCCACACATACGGGGGTTAGTTTCCCTGACGGAGGGCATATTTTCCGGTAATGCCTCTTCCGCCGTGGCAGCGCTCTGAGTTAAATTAGCTTCGTGCCCTAGGTGGTGTTCGACAAACCCGGAATATTTTGCGATTGCCGCCAACTCCGGAAAAAGGGGGGCAGTTCTTCATGTCCACAATACCGGCTATATCCAGGCACAGCCTAGCATCATTAGCATAGCTCCCCGCCCACATCGCATTCGAGATTTTGATTTCATGGCACTGCGCAGTCGGCCATTGCTTGCAGTTGCTTTTGGACAAAAAATCGTCGTATTTTCTATTGGCGATGAGTAACAGGATGTCATCATAGACAACATATGAAGCATGTGCCATAACTAGCTGCTCATAACATGCGATAAAACAAGTGATCAGAATTCTACAAGGACGAAAAGCACTGTCAACTTCCAACGAAGCCAGTCTGGCCGAGCGGTTGGGTGGAACCGTATGGATATTGGGTGTAGTGAGTGGTCAAGCCATCGCCATAGGAGTTGCGCATGCCGTCATTTGTCGTCAATACATGATGATCCTCTCCCCCAAATCCAAGGTCAAACAGCATAGCACGATAATAAAGATGATCTGCTGATGTGTATTCGGGGCCAACTTGAAGCGCATATGGAACGGGTCCGTTCCGTGCCGTAACACCATATACGACACCATTGGCGTTCGGCGAATACCCTTCTAAAGGATTCGTGCAATAGTTGACATGGTGGGAGGGTGGGTGTCGGGGAGCACCATGAGGGGAGGGTGTAGTCTGTGATGGAGACTCCTGCTCCCCTAATGTTTGGTGTCAGTCATAGCCAACGGGCGACGATCGAGAGAAGCCATACTATGGATAGACAGGTCAACAGAAGTATCGTGATGAGACCTATCCTTCATAGCACCTGGACGCGTTCGGTGCATATGAATGAGGTGCCATAAGAAGCGAGCATGATACGCTGCGAATGACGAAGTGGGTGATAAATAAGCAGCTTCGTTGTAGGCTTCCGCTGTCCTTATTATAGTATCATGTATGTCGCGTGCTGCATTCTCGGGCAATTCGGATTGCAAGCCTGGATTAGCATCGGAACTTCGTAGCAGCTAACAGGGGTGAGCATCAGTTCGGCTGGGTAGAAACAATCCTACCTTCAAAAGGAAGATAGCAGAGTAGGCAGTCATCACTGTCGTAGATTCCTGTCCATATCTCTGCAGGTTTAAAGGCGTTATATAACAGGTAGTTGTAATCGGATGGTCGCACAAACCAGTACACCAAGATCCCGAAAATCTTTTGAGGCAATTTGAAGAACGTTGAGCGCATCCTTGAAACAAGCTGATAGCGCGCGCAGATGACTGTTCGACCGCTTTTCCTAAACCATCGTCATGACAAGGTAAAAAGAAAGATCCAGTAACCACTTACTGGGGCGGCATCAGCTTGTACCCCAAAGCTGTTCAGGAAGAGGCTAGAATACAGGCTAAACAAGCTAATAAATGAAAAGTGAAACGATTCGCCGTTTGCTAGAGAACATATCAGCAGCACAATTAACTGTTCAAAGTGGTTTTCCCACCCCTCTTCATTTCATGCACCCATTTTGTTGTCCATTGGGATAGCTTAGCATTCGCATTTTTGAGTGCCATGTCGATGTTAATCTGACCGCTACCGCCATCCACCTGACTTCGGTTAGTGTGCAGCATATCAGTGGTTTCCGCCTCGTATGCCCAAATGAATTCTTGAACACATCGAGCAGGGGAACGTACTCACTGCAATTCTCCGTAGTTGTATGAATGCTGCGACAACTACGTCTTCGCATCGTATCGGAGAACCGCCCCGTTCATGCCAAGTATCAGCGTGTCTGATAAAATCATCCTGGAACCAAGTAAATAAAATGCTGAAGGGTAACCCCAGGTTACATCAATTACCTCGGGAAGCATCCAGTGGCGCCCAGTTTGCATGCTAAGACTTCGATCGTGAACAAAGAGCACAAGATAGGTTCTCTCGCGATTCCGTCGTTCAAGTAACTGAAATTCCGTTTCGTTCGCGGGTGGTTTCGCCAAGTAACGATTGAGGCCAAGTTCTACAGCCATCCGACATGCCTGCCGATCGTGTCAGTGGCTGGAGGGTCATTCCAGAGCGTTTTCACACTCACGTAGCCGATGTACATCCACGTACGCTAGACTTGTGTCAGAAAGAACGAACAGATGTGGTGGACGTTTCGCTCACATTATCGTCTTGCTCTCTCCAGTACGTCCAGCAAGCAAATGCTTGGACGACTTCGACACGCTTCCACCCCTCAGCAAAAGCACGGACGGCCAGCTCATGTGCGAGGTGGAGGCATTCCTTGTAAAGATTTGGCTCAAAAAATTTACACCCAGCAGCGATAAGCGTAGTGAACAAAAACGGACACTTGGAGCGCACATAATTGACTGAATGTAATTGTGGATCAAATAAGTTGATGAAGGGGTTAAGGCGTAAGAAGATAGCATCAAAAAGCATTTTGGCCTTGTCTTCAGATATAAGACCAGCAGTGATTGGATCCTGAATTCCAGCCGGGAGAGAAGACGGTCTCGACTGTTGAAGGCCATCCGGATCATTCCGAGGCATCTGAGGTGCGACAGTGGGGTAGGGCGATTTGTGTTCGGGGTTGAGAATGGTTCGGAAGAAGGAGTTTTCTCTGCGGATGAGTTTCGCGGGAAACTTCTCATCCCCACGGTCTTCGTCGTCGTCGCCGTCTGAAGTTCGATTTCCAGAGGCTAAAAAGTCGTGAATACAAAATCTTAACATAGGTAGTGAATGGGATCGGATCGTTACCCGAGGTGTTGTATTGATCCAGTGGTCTGATCATGGCGCCAAATTGTGTTTCGCCTTGAGGGGACTGGGAATCGACAGCAGGAAAAACAGAAGACATGGATGTTTCATTGGCCTGTTTAAGTTTTGCAGTGTTCAACCCTTTCTCCAAACGTCGAAGCATTTTCGATGCCTCTGATAATCTGGAAGGTGCATTAGAAGGATAAAGTGCGACAATTGAACCATACTTTGACCCGGGTTTGCGTCCGCGGCGATGTTTCTCAAAGACGCATCTGGGAAGGTACAGATGTGATGACCATGAAAAGAAATTTATTGTTTCCTACATACTCGACGTTGGTCCTCTTACATCTTTGGCACGGTTTCTGTCCATCCTCTGCTCCAACACACTTCATCTGACTTGGGGGTGAGCCAACGAATGCGGATGGTAATTTGGAGCGCTTACTTTAGCTGCGCGGCATACTGTGCAGGCTCTAGGGTTCCTGACGACAGGTGGCTTGGAGCTGTGTCGGATGTAGGTGAGTGGAAGACAGGGCATGGCGGGTTAACGACATACGCCAATTTTGAGGAATGTATATCTACAACCTCTGCAGCCTGCATTATGTCTAAGCCCCGAATTGTGGGCGAGCACGGTTATCAACGTTACGGTGACTCGGCGTCAGTTTATCGACCGGGGGGAGGTCGGTTAATTAAGGGTAAAGATGAAGAAGAATCGGAGAGAGCGAGAGAGGTGATTGGGACTCTTCCGAAATGATATTGCTAGAAAAATAATGACAGGGATGAGAGAGAGCAGAGAGAGAGCGACCTTTGATATCGATGAAGGAAGGGAGGGATGAGTACAGTGGGATTGTTGTGCAAATAAAGCCGGCCGGTAAAACGAACTTGAGTTGCCGACCTCGGCAATCATTTAGTAGTCCGACCTCAAACCGCTCATTTCCTAATCCGGAGGGGCGATGCTAAGTTGTACCTCGTGAAATTAATTTAGCAAAAGGCGACTTGACAAAAATATAGAATGCGTGGAGAACACGGAGGGGCAGTGCGTCCTCGTGAACAATGAGCACATGCGCAGTGCTTCCTGGGCGCAATCACCATCCGACATTCGTCTCTCTTTCTCTTTTTCCGTGTGTCTCTCATTCTATAGCATGAGCATCTCATCGCAACGAGGCCAGATATCGCTGGAAATTATGTCAAATTCCGACGTGAAAGGCTCGAGCTCGAGAGACTCCCTTACGGCTTCAGCGTCTGCCACGGCAGCTTTAAATCGAGACACCTCCCTCCAGCATTCCAGAGGCGTCGACAGATTCGTTCTAAGAAGTCACCGGTCTGCAGCATCACTTGGCCAAAGCCGGCATACGTACTTGTAGCACAATGCGATCGCTTCACCCGTCTCCTTCACAGAAGGAAAGTCTCCCAGTTGTCGACGCGTTTGGAATCTATCGACCCTCTCTCTCACTTCCTCCAGGTCGCCGAGTAGTGCGACGCTAGTCGTCTTCAGGCCGCCGTGTGTACCGCCATCTTCGATCATACTCATTTCTCGATCCAAATTTTCCTTTTCCAAAGCACGGTGGATCTCAAGCTGAACCCTCTCCTCCTCAGCACGCAGGGCCATCAGTTCGTTTTGTATTCTCTCTCGGATGTGAGAATCTAGCGCAATTTGTCGTTCGGGCATTGTCTCTTCAGCCGCGAGGCGTGCAGACAGGTTGGTCACCACATCTGGTGAGACCTGACATAGCGTCTCAGCCTTTAGGTAGTCTAGTAAAAGCAAACAGCACACCTCTATTGACGCTTCCGGATGGAAGACCTTTGGGCGTGTATCGGGTGTGGACTGGCTTGCGCCCATTTCAATCGGAACGAATCAAACACGCTACTATACTCCGACAACACAGTGCACCACTATTTATTTATTTGGCTATCTCACGCGCCGACAAATCCGACCTGAACGCGTGAAAAATACACATGTGGGTCATACGCCAGCAGTCCTCATCAGGCTTCAAGGCTTCATCAACATCCTCGTGCATGTTTGTTATAATATTGGTGACCATAATCGAGTAGCCTGCAAGGTGCATGTCAGTTTGCAAGTTTGGAGTGGCATTCCGCTTTCTTTCACCAGTCAGGCTCAATCTCCGTGATCACCCTAATCCTACATCGGCTCACGTCAGTAAGCTAACCAACCTATCACAGCTACCTCACTGTGTTTTCTTCGTTTCTTCTAGTTCATGGAAAACTACCCAGCCGGTGCGTGGTTTCCGGGTGAAAAGCACGGAAGTTGGATGAACATGCATAATCTACCAAACATAAGCATTCCTTAACCATCAAGGGCACACTCACTCGATCATTTTGAACTGAACGATATGTTCCGTCTGCCATCCATCTAGCCGCGTTTCGCCAGTATCCACTTACAAGACACTGCCGCAGCCGTTTGGCATCTCCCTCACAACTTTGCGTTGGCAGATCAAAGCGCATCATATACTTCTTAAGTTGTGAACGAATGGATACTGCTCTAGACATCGCGCGAAAGTTCAGCGCGTGGACCTTGCACCAAGATGATGCGCGCCCATATTTTGTAAATGCGTTGTATACTGTCAACCATAAGCACACCTGCCGCTAACACGAAAGGGTTGCACACCATTCAGGAGCGTCAAATGATCCTCGGCGGAGTCAACAATGACTGACAGATACCAGCATGTTTAAAACGAAACATACCCCTTCTTCAGCTGTAAATTTTCGCCTTTCGAGTTCCGCAAGTGCACCTGCCGCTCCGTCTGGTATCACGAATACGTCCTGTATCCTTCATTATCATGAAGTAGGGATGGCAAACGTCATACATACCTGAATAGATATCATCGCTGCAATCGTCAAAGCTTCCTCGCCACAAGCAAACTCTTTTGAATTAAACAACTGAACCGGGAGCTCAGACCTGGCTAAACATTTGGCACGAACAATTACCATATGGGCAATACGAAGTTCGATAGGGCATTCTGCAACTCGTTCACCTATAACGGTCAATCGGCCATCTTCCCCAATCATCCCGGCAGTAACGAGACCTTCCAGTGCACGCAGAATACTTTCAGCGGGCGGGGCAGAGATCCATTCAAATTTCATTAGATCGTCGATCCCAAGAGACTTAAGTTGGAGAATCGGTGTGGTCATATCTGAACGAGTAATTTCTGGGGGAGTGGTCGCAGGAAGTGATGCCATACAAGCTTCAGGATATAACCTATAACAAATGCCGGGTGATGTGCGACCAGCACGACCAGCTCTCTGAGTAGCCGACGCCACTGAGGCAGGAACAATAGAGAGCGAAGAAAGATGAGATGACGGGTTGTAAGTCCGGATCTAAAACGAAGTGAATTGATCCACCACCTCCGACGGATTGAACACATACCTTCACAAATCCACAGTCCACTACGAATTTTATCCCCTCAATCGTAACACTTGCCTAATAAAATACATGAAAACTTGTGTTTCGGCTTGAAAATGGGATAACGGGCACACTTCAGCAATATTGGTTGCGGCAATGACCTTGCGAGAATTCGGGTGTGGGCGACTAAATACGCTGAGCTGTTCTTCGGTACTTAAGCCCGAGTGAAGTGGCAACGGAGTCACTTGTGGAAAACCACGCGGTAAACTAAGTGCAATGGACTGTCAGCTCTAAATTAATCTAGAAATATAAATTCGCACGTGGGCACAAGTTCCACTATAGCCTCCAGGAATTGCTCGATGTCTTCCCGTCCGGTCAGAAATACGAGAATATCGCCAGGTACGTGCTTCAATCCCGCCGTCGATCAGCAAAATGCCCCACGTTTTACGGATTACCAAGTGCACCTGCAGGCTTATCTTCCAGGCTACCTCGACAGCCATTTTAACATAATCAGTGGTGGGCTCTTCCAGATACGCAATTTCCACAGGATACATCCTTCCTTCTAAACTGACGATAGTGGCTTCTTCCGATGAACTCCCCGAAGAAAAATAATCATGGAAAGACATGGCGTCAAGTGTCGCGGAAGATACAATTATGCGAAGGGAAGGTCGCTTGCGTCTAATCCTACCACAGAATGTTTCAGTATGCAACCATCGGACTGGAAGTAAATTTTCATACTTTTTCAGGACGCCAAGTAACATATCGGTATAAAGACTGCGTTCGTGGGCCTCGTCAATCTGTGGTTGATGCATCAGAGAAATGATGAATAGGTTTATTATCGTGCCCTTGCCATAATAACACTATAGCGCGACAACAGCGGGTCGCGAAGAGTTTCTCGAAAGAGCATTCCGTCTGTCAAGTAGTGTATCCGAGTCTTACTCTTATCGCTCAGGTCCTCGAATCGGATGGTATATCCGACCTGACGAGTATACATGGTGCTTGTGAGCACTCGTTTGGAGAGCCGACTTTTATTCTTACCTCTTCACCAAGGATCGTTCCCACTTCTGCGGCAACACGAGCAGCAACCGAAGTTGCAGCGACTCTGCGGGGTTGCGTGCAAGCTATCACATTGCCATCAGAAGCCCATCCAGCCTCCAACAGATACTGGGGAAGTTCTTTAGGGAACTAAGCACGAGCCTTTGTTCAAAGCTTCCACACGTACGTGTAGTTTTCCCGGAGCCAGTTTGCCCGACGACAATAGTTACCGGGTATTGTTCGATGCAGTATAGAAGCCTGTCACCTGAATTCGATGAGTTCGGGCAACTCCCAGGGTAAATGAAAGCACGCACGGTATTTTGCAATTGGGAGGCGTTCACGGTGTACTTGCAGCGGTAGGGTGTTGTCTGACGGTGCTGATGGGATCACACTTTCTTGATCCTGAGTCAATCTGTCCAGACTGCTCCCTGGCGCTACAGTCCCCGGCTTCCAAAATGAGAGTGATGACATTGGCGGCGCCGTGGTAGAAGGAGGGTTGTGATATATCCTCGGATCCAATATATAAAGCCATCCAAACAACGCGCACGTTGCGCACCACCAACCAAAACACTTGTTCAACATTTCGGTCCATGGACGCACGCGAAGATCTTCCGAAAATCTCCATTGAAACAGAGCAGGATTGGAGACGAATACAGCAAAATCTGACAAGTGCTCTCTTGGCCCGTCTGGACAGCGAACTTGAAAGCCATGGGCGTTCTGAGGACAAGGACGCGCTTTTGGCACACGCTCATCAGGTGAGCAGTACCGTTAGGTTATTCCTACAGATATCAAACTTTGGTCCGTCTAGTTCTTAGAGACCGTATTCGATATTACTCGTCCCAATTTGCGTATCAACGGACGGACTACTGAAGAACCGTGTGACGATGAGGATGGTGAGTGATCATGCTTAGGTGAGCCATCCACTCTTTGCTCACAAGTCTAGACGTGGAGCCATTCGATGAAGCATTAGACCGGCACATCTGGTCATTATCTGATCAGAGGCTCAAGTGGGACAAGGAAATAGCAGATTGTCGGCGTTCACGGCCTGATGCTATCAAAGAGGTGGTCTTAGGGAGTTTGACACAGCACGAGGCTTGCGGGTTGGAGGTGCGGAGTGAGTCTAATACTTATGTTGATGTTCATGGTAAGTTTTGGAATTCCGTGGTGTCGACGATGTTCGACATTCCTTGTTGTAACAGTGGAAATCGATTCTACGCTCCGGCAAACTCTACAAAACACTCTCTCCGAGGTATCTTATCTCTCCGAGGTATGTTTCATTTTCATATCTTAGCTGTCCAGCGAATACAACAACGACCTTGATGGCATTTAGACAATTGAATCTCAACAATGTCGGGTGGATATGGTTAAATCGGTGTCCGCTGAGGTCAAGGCATTGAAGTCCTGAGTTTTTCGGGGAACGCAATAGTCGACATGTCATGAGCCACGGCTACCTCTGGCACCACGGCCACCACGGCCACCCCTAAATCCACCACGACCGCCGCGATCACTACCTCTGCTACCTCTGGCGCCTCTAGTACTACCACGCTGGAACCCGCGACCACTTAGGCCCCCTCTGCCACGTACATTACCCCGCATACCACCGCGGCCACGTTCTGATTATACCTCAGCCAGCTGAGATCATACAATATCATTATTGACATACTGGTAATTCCTGAATATCATGTAACGCGTTAATCATCATTACCTTCGTGAAGGAAATGTAGTTTCACCTATTGCTTTCGGTTTTGGAAGGAATCGCTCAATGGGTAGGAGCTTGTCACTCCCGATGTAGACCTTGTCACCTTTTTTGAAGCTAGTTGCTACCATACCTTCGCCCATTTTCACTGAGAAGTACACTTCGTTTATTGGACCAAGTATCTCATCGACCCTTCCGATGACGGACTTGTTTTGGAGGTAAATGGGAGCGTTGAAATAAGGCACCTTGTTCGAAACGACTGAGGCACAGAGCATCTCATCCTCAACAGCATGCATAAATGCACCTATCTCTGTAGAGGGTAGGTCAGTAGGATGGCGAGTGCGGATGGCATATGCTGGAATGTACCCAACACCGTATCTGGTGGGCCAGCGTCACGCTGTTGAAACCCGCCGCGGGCACCTCCACGAACTGTATGAGGTGAGGTGACTGTGCCCGGGAGAGCTGATCGTTGGGCCCACCTCCACCACGACCAAATCCTCTTGCGCCACCTCGGTTCATCGTGTTTGGGCTACAAAAAGTTGGATTATCTAATAAATCGGTATTCAGGAAAGTGAAAAATAAAAGTACTAAGCAGTCAGCCACACACACAACTTAGCTCTTGCACCACACCGATATGAGTCTCTTCTTCCGTCACATCCCAGCAGTGGAGGCCACCTTTTCAGTCCAGACTACCGCAGACGTCAGAGGCGAAGAAACCGTTTTTGTGTCTCGAGATATTTGGGACACCCTTTGTTTCTCAGATGCATCACGCAGGATCATATCCATAAAATCGAAGCGCCCATACAGAGCCAAGTCACGTTCGGATCATGTTAGTACTCTGATCTGTTGGGCTGTCTGTGATCCCACCGTGCGTATCGTTGTATAATCCGATTTTACCCGTCACTTACGATAGCAAAGGTGCCTGAGATCTCTGTCCCACCTGCTTGGTTAGTCAGTTATTCAGCTATATTTCAGCCTTCCTGGATGAGCTCGAATGAGTCTTTCAAATCCATCATTGTGGCCTCGGTGGAAGATGTCATCCTGACGGAGGTAATCTTGACCGCTAAACACGAGGACGCCTACAAAGCAGCCACCATTTGTGGAACAGTGTTTGAGGACTGGTTCTTCAAATCTAAAGTTGTAATCCGCGATGGCGAGGAGATTTTTGTCCCTACGAGTATTTTTGCTTGTGATTCATCTATTCAACTTCCTTCGTCGCTGTTCGGCTATATGGTCAACATTGCATTGCCTTGCAAGCAGGGTATCGCACAACAAGGATTGACACGATTCGTAATAATCTCGCCTGATGAGGTGTGCGTAGATGGGGTGGGAAGCAGCATTGGTCACGAGAACTTGGAGATCAACGAATCATATCTTGTCTCGGCTGTTCTATCCCCTCCGGAGCCCTCATCACAAGCAGGTGTCAACGGTGTGTATTCAGCAAGGTAATCCTACGTTTAGCCTGTCTCTTATCTATTGATTGTCAGAGGCCGTTTTCTCTGTCAAACCCTTACGGTCACCCATCGACATTGATCTAGATCAAGTCACTGTTTACATCCGTGCAAGTAATTTGCGTCCACTTGGAGTGTTGAATGGCGATTGGGTATGTCGTTTCAATTTACAAGTCATTACATTCGAATAACTCGTGAAACAGGTTCTAGCTTCTCCTATCAACTCCTCGATGTCTCGTCTTGTGCGTATCGGTGCCCTTGATGAACCCTTCGACAATATGCCTGGGAAATTCGCTATGTTGTCTCCTATGCTTCTTCACAATTTGTGTTCGCAAGACTGCGAGCAAATTTTTATTCGGCTATCAACGTATAGAACGCAAAACGCAGCTATTCCAACTGCTAGGACCATTTCATTGGCGAGGGTAGCTTCATCATTCTCAGTCTATCGTCGCTATGAACCACTATTCCTCGATGCTTTATATGAGCACTTCCGGTCGTCGAAACGTTTGGTGCAAGAGGGGGACATCATTCCTGTTCGGATCGACATTGATCGTTCCTTGAGCCCTCACTCCACCTTACGTCCAGACGATTTCGTGAGCAGTATCACCCAGAATTGTTCCGCCGTTGTGATCTATTTCGTTGTTCGGGAGGTGGATTATGGATCGGTCCATGGACGGATGCCCGGACAACCTAGTCCAATTTCCCCCGTGTGCTGTTTTGTCGATGCAGATATGACCAGAATCGTTCAAGTCGGCGTAGTGCAAGACCGAGTTCCAGATATATATGATTATTTTGATCTTCGTTGGGTGTCAAAATTGTCTTTTTTTTTCTCAGTTTAACTTACACTTCCAGGTCGTGTGCAAGCGCCTTTGTCGGCAATGTTTGGAGCTTCTCACCAAATTTCTAAATTGTCGAACGCTATATTACTTGATAGTGCAGCGGGTTTGGGTTTGGGGTCTACCATCTTTCTTACGGGGTCAAGAGGGGCGGGTAAATTTTCAGCGGCTGAACGCATTGCCCGGCATCTCCAGATGCATCTCGTGGAGGTGAGTAGCCAATTGTCCACTTGAGCTAAGTTAAGGGTGTTTTATAGATCAATTGTTTTGATGTTTTATTGGATACTTCCCCGAAAGCCGAGGTCTCACTGCGGGAGCAAGTTACAAGTGCCTTGTCGTGTTTGCCGTGTTTGATCGTACTGCGCCATGCTGATGCATTGAGCCACTTGTCGGCCACCGCTGATAGGAAGGGTTGTTTAATATTGTCTTTTGAACAAGTGTTGTGAATATTTACATTTTCCATTCCAGGGACATTCATTCAATTGGTACAGAAGTGCATTGGTGATGCAAACAAGACTCAGAGGCAGCAATGCATTCTTGTTGTAACAGTGGAGCATGGTAATATACCTGATGGTGTTTCATTCAATAATGAGATAGAGTTCAAGGTAAGAACAAGCCTGACATTATTTGGTAACTCATGTTTGGAGTCTAGGCACTAGGTGAGAAGGAGCGCTGCAATATGCTCCTAGAGCAGGTGAAGTGTCAAGAAGGAGCCCTTGCTCTGGATGTCTCTATTGCAGCTCTAGCCAAGCAGACTGCAGCATTGGTTGCAATAGACCTGGTTAATCTGATGAACAAGGCATGTTTACATGCAGTAAAGGAGTAGGTCAGGTTTTAATTGTTTGGCACTGTCTAATTGATTATGAACAGATCTGGGATTTACCAGCACATAACTCAGCCAGTTTTATCTACCAAGCAATATAATATTGCACTACTTAAGGCCAGAAAAAACTTTACACAAAGCATAGGTGCACCTAGTATTCCAATGGTTTTATGGGAAGATATTGGAGGACTGGGTACAGTGAAGTATGAGATTCTGGACACAGTGCAGCTACCATTGGATCATCCTGAACTGTTCCAAAGTGGACTAAAAAAGAGATCAGGTCATTTGAACTCACTAAGAATAGTTTTTTTGATCTCATGATTTTGATATAGGTGTCTTGTTGTATGGTCCTCCTGGAACAGGGAAGACTCTACTTGCAAAAGCAGTGGCAACTTCTTGTTCACTGAACTTTTTCTCAGTCAAGGGTCCTGAGCTACTTAATATGTACATTGGTGAATCAGAAGCCAATGTTCGTCAAATATTTCAAAAAGCCAGGGATGCTAGGCCTTGTATTATCTTCTTTGATGAGCTAGATTCAATAGCTCCAAAAAGAGGAAATCAAGGTGACTCTGGAGGGGTTATGGATCGTATTGTAAGTCAGCTTTTGGCTGAGCTTGATGGAATGAGCATAGGAAGTATGGATGTGTTTGTGATTGGAGCTACCAATCGTCCAGATTTGTTGGATCCTGCATTATTACGTCCAGGACGGTATATTTCACTTTCCTCTCTCAACTAACTTCTGGCTGATTTTCTAACAAAGATTTGATAAAATGCTCTATCTGGGTATTTGTGAAACTCATGAAGCCCAACTGGACATTCTAAAGGCTCAAACACGAAATTTCAACTTGCATGCCAATCTTGATCTTACTTCAGTTGCTACACATTGTCCATTTAACTATACTGGAGCAGATTTCTATGCTTTGTGTGCTGATGCACTGTTACATGCACTTTCATGCAAGGTTATAGAACTTGAGAGAGAAAGAGGTATTTGATTTCATTTATTGATTATTGTCAATGTTTTATGAGTGTTTTTGGTTTTATTTCAGCTGATCTAAATGCTTATCTTGAACATTCACAATCTATTTCTCCTCAGTATTTTATTGCTGAGATGAAAGCAGAGGCTGACCTGCAGCTAGTTGTCAAAAAAGAAGACTTTGACTTTGCTTTGAAAGAGTTGGTTCCTAGTGTCAGCACATCTGAGTTATTGCATTATGCATCAATTCAAAGGAATTGGAGTAATTTAATGTAATGTCAATTTGAATATAGTCATTTACTAGCACTTGAAATAATGACTATTAGCACATAAACCATAGCTCTGAGGTATGAACACAATTTGAGAGAGACTCCATACACATAAATATCACCTGATAATATACAATTGAGCATGCTCATTGTCCTAAGTACCTGGCAGTTTGTTGTTTTATGTTGAGAAGTGAACTACAGTGACTCCATTGACATATGTATCTTTGTTTTTATCACCAAACAATACCAAATGTATCATATTCTTATTATGATTTTAGTGTTTAGATGAAAAGTACGTATGTACAGTATGATCTGGGGCAAGGGTGTTACCAGACTGGGATAAGAGGGAGGAAACATATGAAGGGACCCAGACATAGAGGTCCTGCCATTAGGACTGACAAGCATAGGAATGGCTAAGAGGGTATAAGTGAGTACCAGTGGGGTAGGATGAAGGAATAGAAGGGTCCATATGATGAAAGAAAGATGGTAGACCATACTGAGTATGAGCACATGGGGAAAGGTTGCTAAAGCTTGTAACAATGTAAGGGTCAAAAAGTAGCCAAGAGTAAGTACTATAGTGAGTGAATAAACCATTACAATAATTGGTGTGTTTATAGTATATATTATGGATTTTAGTACTTTGTATATCCTCCTTTTGCTAATACCAATGCCTTAAGCCTTCTAGGCATATGTGCTATCAGTGTTTGACACTCTTTAACCTTTATCTTACTTTATTCTATTGTAACTCTTTCTCAAAGTCCTCAAGTACCTTTTTCTCATTTTTCATAGCTATTTACAGTGACCTCAAAAACCCTTTCCATGTTGGTCTCAAAAGTGTTGTGTGAAGTATAACACTAAAGGGCATGGGAATTGTGCTTAGCTTTGGTGGAGCTATAAATAGTACATACCCTTGGCTATAATATTGCTCCCTTAGTCATGTGATTTGGATCAATGGCTGTGGAGATATGGTCAAACTAAAACAGCCATGTCATAGCAAGGGTTTTTCATCTTTTCAATTGCTCACTTGGATCTTAGTCAAATCATACAATAATCACAATTGTGTATGGATACAAATAAAGATATACATATAATTAGTATATCTGAGCTTCAAAAAGTTCTCACACTCCTTGATTTTCAACCACCACTATGGTCAGATCACTTTCTCTTCTCAGCAAAGCACTATTCTTTCCATGCTTAATGCTGGTCATTTTGGTGAAGCCATTGCCAAGCAAACTGGTGTTAGCCCTTCTGCTATATTTAAATGTTGCTCCAAGAAGTGTCCTACCCTTTGCAAAGCTTTTGAAAGTCATCCTTTTAAGCTTTCCACTAGTATTTGTTAGATCCAACACTTTATTATGTCTGGAAAAGCTGAAAATGTCATTCAAGCCATTAAAGCCATTATCAACATCATTAACTAGCTCCTTTCCACCAACACAGTCTGTTTGCACTTCAAGAAAGCTGGCGTGAAGGCCATGGTTAAGTCTGAACATCCTCTCCTTTGTAGTAGATTTGCAAGGCTTGCTTAAACTTTGCCTATATATGCAAGGATTGGACCACAGAGGACTAGAATAGTTTGATGAGACTAAAATTAATTGCCTGAGGTCATATGAGAAGGTATGGATGTCAAAAAAAAAACCCAGTGATGGATTGGTAGAAAAAACTACAAACATAGAAGGTTCTTTAGTGATGTGGGGCTACATGACTTGAGAGAGAGTTGGTTTTACTGCCAAGATTGATAGTAGGATGGATAGAGACCTTTACCTCCAAATTTTGAAGGATAAACCCCAGCAAACCCTAAAGCATTATGGTTTTAATCCTCCTAACACCATCTTTTAGCAAGACAATGATCTCAAGCACACTTGCAAAAGAGCCAAGGTGTTACACTTGGCTCAGATAGAGACAAGTGTAGCTCTTGAAAGTCTTGTCCTTTGAGTAGAAGGTATCAATGCCTCACAAGCTGGAGGGCTTACAGTCAAGTCTTGAGCCTTTGACAGAAGATATCAATGAAGCAAGTTGCTCAGACAATCAGCAAGGCAGAAAGCTGAGGAAACCAGTGTATTAAATGATGTGGTTATCATAGAACACAAAGGAGATCAAGCTTAAAGAATACTGGTACAAGGTGCTAATCTAAATAGGTATCTGGCTGATGTATGGACTATGCTAAGTTTACTGTGGAATGACTCACAGTGAGTCAGAACAAGTCATAACTATCATATCATGGCAACCATCAATCATGGAGATAAAGGGGAACACAAGGCCTTTTGGAAGTGAAGCCTAGAAGGAGAATAGCATCCATTCAATGGGAAAATCAGTCAAGGTAATGGAAAGGTTATCATAGAATCAGAAGAGGAAAGATCAGGGAAAGAGAATTGGAAGAGTCAGTTAAAAAAGGGAATAAAACATAACACAAGGACTGGCTAAATAGGCAGGAATTCAGGACTATTGTTTGCCCTGCACAATCTCCTAACCTGAACCCTATTGGACATCTTTGAGTTTGGCTCAAAAGGAGGCTTGCAGAGCATAAAACCCCTCTAATGGAGTCTATAAATTATAGAAAGAGGTTGAAGTGGAATGGGATAGGATACTAGTTGAGGAGTGTCAGAAATTGATTGAAAGCATGCCTAGAAGGGTTCAGGCTGTACTTAGAGCAAAAGGAGACTATACCAAGTACTGATATTATCCAAATATCTAGTTGAATTGAAAAGGTGAAAAACCCTTTCCATGACATAGCTGTTTTAATTTGGGTATATCTCCACAGCCATTGATCCAAATCACATGACTAAGGAGCAATATTATAGCCAAGAGTATGTACTATTTATAGCTCCACCAAAGCTAAGTGCAATTCCCATGCCCTTTAGTGATATACTTCACACAACACTTTTGAGACCAATATGGAAAGGGTTTTTGAGATCACTGTAGTTTTTTTCAAGGTATTATCAGAGATTTTCAATGGGATTAAGGCTTGATGACTGTATTGGACAGTCAAGGACCCTGATCTCTTGAGATTTTATCTAATTTTGAGTCCTTTTAGATGAGTATCTGAGATTATTGTTCTGCTAAAAGATGATACTCCTTTAGAAATTCTAAAGTCTTGCATATTAGGAAGTAGATTGTCCTATAGAATGAATATATGCCATCGTATCTATCTCACTCTCTATATCTACAGTGGCTCAAAAAAGTGTCCTAATGTCAGGTCATTTTGCAAACATCTGACATTTGTGAGATTATGAGAAAAAAATAGATAAAATGCTTGTAGGGCACTGATAGCCTTTGCTCTTATCTATACAATGAGGGTTTGGTCATGTGATTTGGTTGCTATGGCATTGAGTTATGGCCATTTCAAAATGACATGTCATTGGGGCACTTATTTGACCCTTAATTTAGTAATCATTATTTCATATACTGTGGAACTGTTACACAAACTTTAGTGTCACTTCCCTGTGTGCTCATCCTTGCCATAGCATACCATCTTTGTTTCATCATTTGGACTCTATCTTACCTCCATCCTACCTTATTGATACTTATATATACCTTCTTTGCCACTCCTCTCCTCTGCTTGTCAGTCCTTGTGGCAGGACCATTATGTATAGCCCCTATCATATGTTTTTTTCCTCTTGTCCTAGTCTGGTAATGCCCTTGCCCTGGATCACATTGTAGTATTACTCTTTGCCTGTGGCTTTCCTTTGACTCTATTCCTGCCATGCAGCTGTTCCTCTTAGTTCTGGGTTACATAGTATGTTTCTCCTCCTCTATGGTTAGCCTCTTCTGGTACATACCCTCTACCCTGGATTATGGTACCCTTTTCCACTTTCTATATGAGTACTTACACAGCTTGGTCTGTGTGCCATCCACTATAGTACAGTGACTTAAACCCTTTCCATGTTGGTCTCAAAAGTGTTGTGTGAAGCATATCACTGAAGGGCATGGGAATTGTGCTTAGCTTTGGTGGAGCCATATATGGTATATACTCTTGGCTATAAGAGTGCTCCCTGAGTCATGTGATTTGGATCAATGGCTGTGGAGATATACCCAAATTAAAACAGCTATGTCATGGAAAGGGTTTTTCACTTTTTGAATTGAACTAGCTATTTGGATAGTATCAGTACTTGGTATGGCCTCATTTTGCTCTAGCACAGCCTAAACCCTTCTAGACATGCTTTCAATCAATTTCTGACACTCCTCAACTGGTACCATATCCCACTCCATTTGAACACTCTCCCACAATTTATAGACTTTATTAGAGTGGTTTTTATGCTCTCAAGCCTCCTCATAAGTCAAATCCAAAGATGTTCAATAGAGTTTAAGTCAGGGGATTGTGTAGGCCAAACCATAGTCCTGAATTCCTGCTCCTTTAGCCAGTCCTTGACTCTCTTGCAAGTATACTTGAGACCATTGTCTTGCTAAAAAATGATATTAGGAGGATTAAGACTATAATACTCCAGGGTTTGCTGGAGTTCATCCTTCAAAATTTGAGGGTAGAGGTCTCAATATATCCTACTATCAATCTTGGTAGCAAAACCAACACCCCTCCAAGTTATGCAGCCCCACATCAAAGAACCTTCTCTATGTTTAGAGTTTTTCCACCAATCTATCACTAAGGTTTTTTTCCACACCTATACCTTCCCATCTGACCTCAGGTGATCAATTTTAGTCTCAATGGACTCTTCTAGTCCTCTATGGTCCAATCCTTGCATATATAAGCAAACTTCAAGCAAACCTTGTAAATCTACCCAAAAGAAGGGGGTGTTTGAACTTAACCATAGCCTTTATGCCAGCTTTCTTCAAGCACAAATAGACTGTGTTGGTAGAAGGTGGCTGGTCAGTGATGTTGGTAAGGGCTTTGGTAGCTTGAACAGCATTTTCAGCTTTTCCAGTGATAATAAGATATTAGACATGACAAATATTGATAGTGGAAAGCTTGAAAGAATGACATCCAAAAGCTTTGGAAAGGATAGGACACTTTTTGGAGCAGCATTTAGATATAGCAGATAGGCTAACACTAGTTTTCTTGGCAATGGCTTCACTAGGATGACCAGCATTAAGCAAGGAAAGGATAATGCTTTGTTAAAAAGAAGAAAAGATCTAACCATAGTGGTGGTTGAAAATCAAGAAGTGTGGAAACTTTTTGAAACTCAGATATACTAATTATATGTATATCTTTGTTTGGATCAACATAGAATTGTCATTATTCTATGATTTGACTAAGATCCTGGTGAGCAATTCAAAAGGTGAAAAACTTGTTCCATGACATAGCTGTTTTAATTTGACCATATCTCCACAGCCATTGATCCAAATCACATGACTCAGGGAGCACTCTTATAGCCAAGAGTATATACCATTATAGCTCCACCAAAGCTAAGTGCAATTCCCATGCTCTTCAGTGATATGCTTCACACAACACTTTTAAGACCAAGGGTTTTTGAAGTCACTATATAAGTACTCATGTATAGTAGAGAGAGATCTCCCTAACTGTAATCTCACCTTTATGTGGCAAGTTTCTACTAGCTCTTTCTTGAATCCTTTCCTTGGCCATCCTAGTGCTTAGTGTGTTAAGTCTAAATGTTTGAAGTCTGCTTTGAACTTTGTGATGAAATCAGTGAAAGTCCCAAAGGTTTGAGCATCTAACACCTTGTTCTGAATGACTGTTGCCCAAGTCTTGGCTGGTCCTTTCTTTATATATGAAAGTGTGAATACAACTTTCATATCATCATCTTTATAGATCACTGTTATGAAAATGGACATTTTCTATACATTTTTCACATTTCTCAGTTTTAGACTCCAAGGGCTAGCCTCTGACTAGCAACACTGTCAGTAAAAGCATTAGGACAGATCATTAGGTCCTAGCCTTGATATCTGTTTCTGTTATGATTTTGCTAGCTATGTGGCTGCAATCCCACTATCCAGCCTTTGTCATTGCTTCTGTCTAGCAATGTGCTTAGTTGTACTCACCCTGATACATCCACATAGTATATGAGACATCAATACTCTTACCATAATCCTATACATCATGCCCCTATCACCTATCAGCTAATGTCTCTTTGAACATGCTTCCCCCATCTGAATAACTGATGTGCTATGGTCAGACTATTATGTAATCCTCCCTGATCAGATGTACCCTTGACCCTGATCAATATGCACACACAGTATGACATCATTGTGCTTCTTCATACCTTGTAGCACTTTCACATTCCACCACAAGACTGATCACTCTCTGTAGTAGGTATGGGGTTCTATAGATCTTAGGGTATTTCCATATGTGTACTTGGTCTGTGTGCATATCTCTATAGTATATAAGATAAGTACTTGTAGCCAGACAAGCCCTAAGCTTGTCTTTAGCATACATTCTTGTCACTTCCCTTCCTTGCCACCTTGGACAATATATCCCTTTCCTCTCTCCTTCACCACCATTGGAGCTCCAGGGTTCATGGCATGATAAGACTATAAGCCTGTGACTAGTAAGTTCAAGGGTGAGTTGCCTAAGTGTAGAGCAAGTCTTGTAAGCATCCAGTCAAGTTGTTATGGTCCTACATCCTTGATATGAGAAAGGCTTGTTAACAATGAAGCCTTGACTACAACTTAGCTATATCCCAGGATGGAGGCCATCTATGGCATATTCCAAGGGGATGGAGGATACTCTGGAATGGTAGTCAACACATGACAGTAACCAAGAGAGCAGGAAAGGACAATAGGATTTACTAGCTATGAGGCTAGTATGATATAACGATGTAATGGTGAGAATACAGTTGGGAAACTATCCCTCTCTGTACATATGTACTTATACTACAGAGTATGGTGCACAGACCAGGCTGTGTAGATACATATATGGAAGGTTCCATAACTCTAGGTACAGGGTTGTATGGGAATAGACCATTGATGCTCTGACCATGATGGAGAAGCATACAGTAAGACAAAGAGGAATGGCCCAATGGGGAATAGGGCAAAGGGTATTCTACAGGCAAAGGATAATACTACAAATGGACGTGGGGCAAGGGCTTACTGGTCTAGGACATGGAACACAAGGCATGAGTAGGAGAGACACATAATGGTCCTACCATAAGGACTGATAAGCAGAGTATAGGAGCGAGCAGGAGGATATAAGTGACATCCAGCAGAGTAGGGTGGGGGCAGGATAGGGCATAGACAATGAGCAGTAGATGTGAGAATGTACCGATGTAGAGCAATTAGTGTAACGCTACAGAAAATTGTAACATTAGCTCCATCTATAGATTTCAAGCACTAGCTTGAAAAACCCTAAAGGAAAATCTAAAACCTATAATAATCCTTGCTCAGAAAGCGAGAGCAAGGAGTTGACTTCATTTTCATCAAATGAGTCCAAGTCATCAGTGGAGGGGGTTGGCAGAGACCATGAAGAAGGGGTAGAGAATGCAGTGGGCCAGAGAAGTTGCAGGTGATGGTAAAAGAACTGCTGCATGAAGGAAGAAGTTTCTGACAATGGAACTAGCATTGGATGCCAAGCACAAGGGATGGAGAGCCTGTGAGGTCATTTAGGAATACGACAATCAAAAGGTGGACAGAAATGGTCCATCCACATGGCATCCAGCATGAGGGGAGAGTGAGCCCAGAAAACTTCAAGACAACAAGAGCAACTGCAGACACACCAGGTCACACCACGGTGATGAACTTTGTTCAATGGAGAAAAGAAGTCATAGAGATTCAGGTCAGAAAGGGAGATATGGGGAGGGACATCAACAAGATGGGGGTGGAGATGATGGTTGAGAAGAGTGACACAAGCATCAATGGTGGAATCAGTGGGGAAGAACATTTTGGGGGGTGCAGAGAAGAGTATATTGATGATGATGTAGAGCACAACCTTTTTAAACTCATCAGGGTAGGGGGAAGATAAAAAAAAGGCAACTGGTGTCTAGTCATGAGAAGCCAAAGATGGTGACAGAGATTAGGGAAGATGGGGTTCTTGAGAGAAGTCTGCTTTGCTGAGGCAGAAGGCAGGTATTCTGTAGATTAGAAGAGCTGTGCTTCTATCAGCAGAAGCCATTGGAGTGGGGAAGGAGAGAAGATGTGGAGTTATATGGGAAATGCATAGAGCCAGAGGAGGGAATTCTAGGGTAGAGGCAATTCTCAGGCCATATCTCAAGACCAGAGGGGAGAGAGAAGGAAGTAGTTTTACTTTGTGCAGAAAGACTAACCAGAGAGTTCGTATATGACAGGTTTGCCAGACCTAGGACAGACAAGAGAGGGAAGAGGGGGAGAGTGAAGGGTGCCAACCTTGCTCGACCTCTGGAAGAGGGGATGTGGGCTAACCAAACCCACATGAGCAGTTAAGCCTGAGGCAGTTTAATGACCTACCCAGGTCCTCTGGTTATTTCATTTTGAATTATAACTGCTCACTCTAAGTGTGAATGGGGGTATGAATACTCCAACCCAGGAGTGCCATCTACTAGTATCTAAACCATGGACTGGCAAGAGTGAACAGTTTAACATCATGCCCAGGATGTGCGAGTCATCTCAGACGATGACCCAAGGAAAGCAGTTTATACTCATGCCTAGGAGTTGGAAGAGGAGTCCAGTTTAAGGTCATGGCAGACCTGGACAAGACCCAGCAGCACTGGGGAGTAGAGATGAGGGAGAAAAGAAGAGGGGAAAGAAGTTGAAGAAGTGATGGGTCATTGGGTTAGAAGGGAAATTAGGGAAAATCACCCCCTGATCAAAACCAGAGGCACTAATGATGGGAAATCAAGCCAAGGAAAAGGTGGTGGGAAGGGGGGACCCAGATACAAAGGAGGGGCAGATCAGAGAGATGGGAGACAGCAGGGGTGGCAAGAGTAACAGTAAGACTGTGAACCATGGAGAGGAGAGGCTAGTAAGATAAGGGAGGGGTGATACGAAGTCCCTACTAAACTAAGCAGTGGACGGAGTCCTGTGGTGGAAGACATCAGAACTGAGACAGAGCTGATAACTGACAGTACATGGCAACCTCAATGAAGAGGTTACCAGGTGAATAGAGATGATATGGATCCTGGAGGGCGGACAAGCCACTGACGGCCCTTTATACAGGATGGTAGAGGAACTACCTTGGTGAGGTAGGAGTC